>NW_019014375.1:3713-16265 GCF_000150535.2 Carica papaya | reverse complement strand
TATTTTGTTATCAGCCATATGTGTGTAAGATATTTCAAGTTTTTTCAGGAACTTCAAACTTCTATTTTGTTGATTATACATGTTTTGGGACCTCACTTCTCACTGCCATGTTGGTCCGTAGAGCCTTATGCTTGAACTTTGTCAACTTGGATAGTTTGTCAACCACTTCAACCAAGTGATTTAGCCTCGCCACAAACTCAATAAGCAACTAAGGTGGCAAGTGATAGTGATGCAGTGCTCTCGAGTGTCTTCATCCTGGACAACAAATATGTGGTAATCCCTTCTTCAAAAGCATCTACTTTTCTAGATGGCCAAGAGTAAAGCCTTCTTGACTGCTTTCTAATTGTCTCATATTAACTCTCCATTTGGCCTGGTGCAAGTGTTCCCGACTGTGTATTTTGGCTCGGTTGATTCAAGTTCTTGTCTAGGCTATTTCTTTCCAACTCTGCCAGTTGGTTTGAGACATCATTTTGAGCAAGTGATTGCTCATGACAAAGTTTGGAAGCAGCTTGGAGATATTGTCAGGAAGCTCATAATGGGGTATGAGGAGATAGTAGCCACATGTTTGTTGAGCGTTGGAGTTGTTCAGTTGAGCTGTGAACCCTTTGAGTGGGGAAGTTTCCAGGCTCTGCTTCATGTCATTAATGTCTTTTCCCAGGCTCCTTATAAGCTCTGCGGGTTGGCTTATGACTTCTTGGATCTCCAACTGGAGTGTGATTCGAGGAATGTAGGGTGCCTGATTAAAAAAAGAATAAATCTTAAACATTCATGTGATGATGTTCTATGCCAGATGAGAGTTATTATTTTATGTCAGAAATATGAAGAGGTTATGTTCTCATACAGATATAATCGTTTTAACTTTTTGAAGTAAACATCTATCTAGTGCTTCTGATTGGCAGTTGGGATAACAAACTGGTCAACAAACAGTAAAAGCATGATAATAGGTTGTAGTGTCCCGAATAACTTGATCTCCAACTCAACTTACCTTATCACCTCATGTCAAGAATCTGTCCTTTTCTCTGGACAAGGATTTCTATAATTATACAGAAACTACGATCTGCCAACCATGAAAAAAGGTATGTGTATAACTAAAGCTTTGAAATTTCTTATTTGGACAGCTGTTTAGATGAACCAGAACCTGGAAAGTTGTTTAGATGAACCAGAACCAGGTTACAGAATGTTGTGGTTCTTCCTACACGTTAATATTTAAAATTGATGTTATATTGAGAAACAAAACTTAGGAACTTTGTTAGCTATTTAAATTCTCTCTAATGAGTCAACATATGTCTCCTAAACCAAGAAGGAAACACGTGGTATAATTCCTCAACTTATTCTTGATCCTTTTTTTAAAATTTCATTTCTACTAAAATAAGTTTGTTTTGTTAAAAATTCTGATATTGCTAACTGATATAAGTTAAAAGAGAGAAGCAGATAAAAACTGATTCTGGTGCTTTTGTCTTTTGCAGGCACTTTTAGCAGCTAGGAACTGTGCTGCAATTATTCTCATAGGGACTTTTGGCGCCCTTCCATATGTTATTTTGTTCATGATGGTGATATTTAGATGTCTTTGCATTTTCATCTTTTCTACTGAAGATACTTTAACTACGAAAACGAGTTTATCTATTTGGTTAAAAATTCGGATACTGCTAATTGGAATACAAGTTAAATGAGAAAAGCAAATAAAAACTGAGCCTGATGCTTTTGTCTTTTACAGGCACTTTTGTTAGCTAGGAATTCTGCTACAATTGTTCTCATATGGACTTTTGGTGCCCTTGCGTATGTTATTCTGCTCATGACGGTGATACTTAGATGTCTCATATTTCCATCCATTCTACTGAAGATTCTTTTACAACTAAAGTGAGTTTACCTAGTTGGTTAAAAATTCTGATACCGCTAACTGGAATATAAGTTAAATAAGAGAAGGAAATAAGAGTTGACTCTGGTGCTTTTGTCTTTTGCAGGGACTTTTAACAGCTGGGAATTCTATTGCGATTGTTCTGCTAGGGACTTTTGGTGCCTTTGCGGAGGTTATTCTGCTCATGATGGTGATATTTAGGTGTCTCTGCATTCCCATCCTTTCTACTGGAGATACTTCTATAGTTCTCTAGCACTAACTTATCAATAAGATTTCAGAATGATCAAACAGCAGAGACAATTAAATGCTAGAAAGCAATCTCCTCTAGCTTGCCAATGACAAGATCAGCATATTGTGATATGCAAACTAGTGTTTTTCCTGTAACAAAACTGAGGTAATTGATCCATCACAGCCCTGCTTGGACGAGATGGAGATAAGTAGCTTTAATAAATGAAGTGGATATGGATCCTATGTTGATCAAATACCGGGTGACCTCATAAAGTGATTACTATTGCCAAGGGAAAGAGATCATGCATTTCTACCAAAATACTATCCCTTAAGGTTCTTTTGAAATAGATATGCAAATTGCTTGAAAAAATTGTGGATCTTATTCATAGAAGTTTTTTTATACGTCAATGACAGGGCAATGACCATTAGATCTGTTGTCCTTGGATGAACTTTTCACTTTGTTGATGACATCCTGCCATTCAGGTATTTTTTTGACATTATAATGATGTTTTGGATGTCGGAGGCATGAAGGCAGCAGAGATTACAGTGAGATAATGGTTTTATTGGTTTAGTTAGATTGTGTACTATTTTATTGGTTTTGGTTAGATTGTGTACTATCTGCTATATGGTGTTCGAGCATTTCAAGAAATTCATAGGCCATGCTGCAGAAGTTTTTAAACTGGTTATACCTTGTCCTTCTTTAACTATATGGAAAATTAGCTTTTCATCTCACAACTTATTTTCTGTGGGTTAACTCTTTATATAAATTTTTGTCAATTGATTGTTTTAAATTAAAGTAGTTTGTATATATTTTGAGTAAGCCATAGATGAATCGTTCTGTGTGTATCTCTTATGTTTTTGGAGAACCTTGTATGGCTCAAAGACCAACTGTAAAAGACTTATTTACAGTACCATCTTTTTAATCTGGGCTGTACTTAAAATATGATGATATCAACTGTTCAGTATCATTTTAACATGTTATGATGAAAAAAACACTGGTTGGTGAGACTGATTTGCCAGGAGATGATATTGCCGCTGTCTGCCTTCTGGTTATTTCCCTTTCTGGTAAAATATTTGCGTCTATTCTGTAGGGTTCCTGAGGTTTTTGTCAGGAGCACAAGATTCTCCCACCTAGACTAGATGGCACAGTATCATTTTTCTAATTTTTATTACAAGTATCCACTATGCTCAGTTAAAAGAAATATTCATGTCTACAATGCCTAGAAAGAAAATGCAGGTGGTCTTTTCTTAAATGTGTTGAACAGCCGACTAAGCTTATCAAAAATAAAATCTTTAGGTGCATTTCGGAGTGTCAACATTGCTTGATGCCACTTCAGATGACAGTCAAATAGAAGAAGATCTTTCTTAGTAGTGCACATAATTTTGAGACAAGCTTATATATGCAGATTCAAATTGTTCCTCATATTCTTTTTTTCTGTCTCTGTCTCATGAACAGAAATAAGCTTAATAATTCAAAAATTCTTTTGCAGCTTTGCTGTTTCAGGAGGTTCTTTCCTGGGAACATTGTTGTCAGAGAAGGATGTGTGTTATTGACATTTTCTTCATATGTTTTCGGCTGAAATGGTTAATTCTTCTTTGATTTAGATCCCTTAACCATAGAGCATAATATTTTATAGTATTAACATAATGGGGATTTTATCACTGAAGAAATTGAAGAAAACTGAAGTCTTGCTTGGTTATACAGGCACTTGCTTATGTAGGAGAGATCCTGTTTCTGGTGTTTGCAGCTATGACAGTGATTGAAATAGTGAGTTAGGAAGTAAGAGAAAGACTGCCCATAAAATGATTTTTTGAAATTATGTTAGAAGTCATTTATCAGCGTGTGCTTTGGTAGGAATGTAGGATCAACATTTGTTTCCAATATTCATTAATTTTATGTTTTGAGCTTCTTAAAATGGAAGGAATGCTGGGTTCTGTTTGCTTTGGTTTTGTTCTTTGTCCTACTAGAGTTATTGAATAGGCAGAAATTCCTCTTCTCTTCCCTCCCCTCCCATTCCCAAACGGACCCTTGTGCTGATATTTGAGAAATGAAGAGGGTTGAGGGGTGACAATCCTCAGAGTCCTTTTCTTTTTTTTTGTCCTTTTTCTTTCTTTTCTGAAAATGCCAATTCTTGGAGCTATATATATGGAATGTGTAGACATATTACAAAAAAGTTTAATTTCATTAAAATAACTAAATTTCAAATTCTTGAAATAGATACCGAACTGGGGAAAAAATGAAATACGTAACTGGATTATTTGGCTCACTTGCAGTTTATGCCAGAGTTCCCAATTTTTTTTTTTAATTTTCTACTTTCTCTACAATTTGAAAAACAAAAATGAAAATTTTGTTCATTTTCATTTAATTATCTTAATCTTTTATACAGAAAAGGTTTAGCGAACTATATCATATAAATATATAAATGGTCAACAATTATGTTTTTATTTGCTGATGTATAGTGAAAGCTGTGATTGTGGCTGTTAGCAGAGTAAATTATAGATGATTTTGTAATAAATTTTTTTATCTCATTTAGTGTAATTTGTGAAAATTGAGCTTCTTTATCTTGTATTACATTCTAAATGATGTTATTACCAAAAAATAGGACTCCTGTATGTTCATCCCCTGATTGTATTCTCTTCAAAAAATTATAGCTATTTCATTATCACCCATATATTATCTGGAACAATTTCGAGTTTACTCAAGAATTTTGAACTTTTATTTTTCGTTGATTATACATGTTTTGGGACCTGACTTCTCCCTGCTTCATTTAGTGTCAAAATGTGTGTATATGTCGGTCTATAAAGTCTCTTGCTTGAACTTGGCCAACTTGGATAGCTCATCAACTGCTTCAACCAAGTGATCAAGCCTGGCAACAAACTCAATAAGCAACGAAGTAAAGGTGGCAAGTGATAATGCTGCAGTGCTCTCGAGTGTCTTCATCCTCGACAACAAATCCATGCTAATCCCTCCCTCTTCAAAAGCATCTACTTCTCTAGATGGCCAAGAGTAAAGCCTTCTCGACTGCTTTCTCAGTGTCTCGTGGTAACTCTCCATTTGGCCTACAAGAAGTGTTCCTGATTGTGTATTTTGGTTGGGTGGATTCAAGTTTTTGTCCAGGCTATTGCTTTCTAGCTCTGCTAGTTGAGTTGAGACGTCATTGTCAGTGAGTGATGGTTCATTACAAAGTTTTGGAAGCAGCTTGGAGGAATCGTCAGGAAGCTCACAATGAGGGATGAGGAGATAAAAATGCATGTCTATGGCACGTTGGAGTCGTTCAGTTGAGCTGTGAACCCTTTTGAGCAGAGAAGTATTGAGACCTTGCTTCATGTCATTAATGTCTTTCCCTAAACTCCTTACAAGCTCTGTAGCCTGGCTTGTGACTTCTAGGATCTCTGACTGGAATGTGATTCGGAGAAGGTAGGGTGCCTGATATATATATATATATATATATATATAAAAGAGAACACATCTTAACTTTCATATGGTGATGTTTTATGCCATTTCATAATTTTTTATTTAAAAAATCACAGATGTGTAAAGATATTATTTCTCAGACAGAAATATATTAGTTTTACTATTTGAGATAAGTATCTACTTCCCTGTCGAACTTCTGATTAGAAATTGGGACAACAAATTGGTCAACAAACAACCCAATTTGTTGTCCCATATCCCCTCATATCAAGAATTTATTCTTTTTTTTTCTAAACAAAAGGATTTCTTTAAGTGTGGTAAAGACTATAATCTAGCAACCAAGAGAAGGATTTGTGTGTGATTAAAACTTTGAAGTTTCTTATCTGGAAAGTTGTTTACATGAACAAGAACTAGGTAAACGAAATGATGTTGTTTTTCTACCGCATAATTGATGTTATATTGAGACACATGAATATATAAAACATTTTTGATCTATTTTAATTTTCCCTAGTGAATCAATATGTTTTTCAAACCCACTAGGAAACACAGTATAAATTTGTAGCTTAAGTCCTATTTGACCAAACTTTTGGCTGCCATTTTGCTTTTTAAAAATACTCTTACAATTAAATAAGTAAATAAAAATGTTTTATACAATAGTTAAAGTAAAAATATGCTTTTAATGTATTTAAAACCAAAAGGTCCAATGTGTAAGTTTTAGAGGATGACTTTGTTTTTAATTTAAAATTTAAATATTAAATTTTATAAGTCAATTTTATCATATACAAAATTTCTGTTTTTTTTTTTTTTAAATGAAAATACTTTCTATATTTATTTCTATTAAATATTAAATAACTTTTTTATGAAAAATATTTTTAATAAATAATTTATTTTAACAATGTTTTTAAGATTCATAATACAAGTTTCAATATGTCCAAATTCCCATTTAATGTTGATTATTTTTTAATAACCCATTTCTATTAGAATAAACTTCTGTATTTGGTTAAAAATTCTGATATTGCTAACTAGAACATGAGATAAACAAGAGAAGCAAATAAAAAACCTGAATCTCTGAGTGTAGCACACCATGAAGTGCCATGACTTCATAGGCACAATATCGTAGAACTGCTCCAACCTTGACATACTCTGACCACGGATAAAAGAAATGGCAAAAGCGACCATGTGGTGTTTCCCATTTTGCAGATTGAGCCTAATTAACAAGCAGAAGTAGCAGTTTAACATCCAAAATTGAAGCAAATCAAGGGCTAAAAATATAATCAATATGATTTGCAAAATCAATATACCAAAGACTCGAACTTGGTTGCAGAGTTCAAAGTCGTTCGACATTTCTTGTAAGCAGGCTCATCCAAGAATTCATCCATAATAGTCTTGGAGAACTCTGTATCACTTAACTCTTTCTCTTCTAAGTACTTGTTCACACACTCTGAAATTCAACAACATTAACCATAATCATACTCTATTGCCGATAGTTTTAAAAGAAATTATGTGAAATTAATGTACCTTGAAGAGAATCAGCCAGAGAGGTAAAGCTATCGACAAGTTGCTTGTGTAATTGCTCGCCAGACCAAATAGGGAAAACAAAGACATTAACAAGGACAGCTACAATGCCTCCAATGGCAATTGAGTAAAGCCTGTCCATGGCGGTTCTGATTGGATTGCCCATTCGATATCCAGATACTATGATCAAACAGTAGGTGAAGAGTATTACCCTGAATCCATACTCATACGGCACAAGCGATGGCCATAATTTCATGAATGATGTTATCGCACCTGATACCAAATTCATAAAAGTAAACATCTTAAATCTTAATGTTAATTGAAAATAATTTGATGTTTATTAAAAATTATAACCATTAAAATAATTAAAAAATAATTTTCTCTAAATAAATCCTAAATCATATTTTATTTTTTCATCTAAGTTTTAATAGTTTTAGACTTTTAGAAAAAGTTTTAAAATTTTGAAGACTAATCTATAAAGAAAAAATATTTAAAATTAAATTGTAATGTTAATTGTATTTCAAAAATTAAATTTGGTATTTCCCCATTAATAAATTGTTAGGCAGGAGAAATGAAATAATGTTTCAACAAAGTCTACAACCAATCTGATTTCAATTGCTATAACTTATTTTATAAATTTAATCCTTGAAAATATACATGTCAACTCTGTTATATACGTGGAATATTCAACACATTCACACTGTAGTATGTAAATTATAAAAATCATAAAAGATATTTAATTTAAAACTTTATTATATGTTGCAAAAGTTAGGATTTATTTGATTTTTATAATTAAAGTTGTTATAGTTCTTCAATTAGATATATAATAATGTAATTAAATATTATTTACATGCATATCTAAAGTATATTTTCGTTAATTTTTTATGTACATATATTATGGAAAAGAACCATGTTTAGGCAAAAAAAAAAATAGAGTTATTCAAATTAAAAATTCTTTAGCAAATAATGTTTACTAATATATTTTATATACATATATAAAAAGGAATAATTTGAAGGTCTATAAAGAAGGTACAAGTTGAGGATTAGTAATACCAACTAGGAAGATGCTAATGCCAATAATAATAGGCTCAGCAACAGGACCAGTTCGAAGAGCAAACTGAGCAATTGCAATTGCCAAGATTCCTGCAAGCAAGCTCCCAACTGCTCGATTGAACCCTCGGTTAAAGGTCGAACCTAATTTATTAACAAATCTTTAGTTCATCATTAACAATCCCAACTCATATAAGATAATATATATACCAATTATACACTAAGTATTTGCATTTCCATTTAACAATCTTGCATGCATAATGAGCATGGACACATGATGCATATATAATAATCTTGCATTTCCATTTAATGCTGCTGCTGATGATGATATAGGAAGGATGGATGCATGTATATATGTATGCGTACCAACTGTATATTCAAACATGATGGCAACGGTCAGGATAGACCAAATGATATTGGTACCAAAGACTTGATAAGGTGCTCGGAATAGTATAAGCAAAGAGACTAATAAAACAGCCAGCCCCACTTTGAACGAGAATTTTAACCTATTACTATCCTCTTTCGCAAATTCCCAGACTCTCCATATCCATAATTGGATTGAACTTTCACCATTTTGCCTCATCTTCTTCTCCCCACCTTTGCCACCAGATTCATTATTCATCACCCTTATCTCAACCTGACTTCCCTTTTTCCCATTCATTTCCAGTATATGCTGATCTTCTTATAGTTAATTTCTAGACCTTCACCTCTGATCTGCCGATATATAATAGTTATTCACTAGACAGTAGCTAGTAGAAGGAGATGGATGGATGGGTAGTAGGGAGGAGAAGATGAGCTAAGAATACATATATATATATATATAATGTATGTATGTATATATATATGAGAGAATGAATGGGGATTGGACATGTGGTGATCATGAAAATATAAAGAGCATAATTGCAGTTGTAGTTGTGGGAGCAAGTAGCCATAGAAAGTATGTGCAGTCAGGATATGATGATGATATACGAAGAGGAAGAATAATATAGACATATATACAAGACATGCTTGCAGCTAATAACTCAGGATAAAAGATGCTTTAACCCTCAATAATGTTGCATAACTAGAATCTAATATTGTACTGCCACATGTAATTTTCAAATTCCACACGTTTATATGCATACATCTTTTATTTTCAATGTTGAGGATGACAGTAAAAGCAACAGTTTTGCCCGCATATGGAATATCATCCCTTGAAAAAAGTTGTAACATGTAATCTAGCTAGTAAAGTATACATGCAAAAATATTGATATATAATCAATTTAAACCATAAAATTAAATTGATTTTTTCTTTTTAAAAAATTTAAATTTAGTTTTGATTTTACAATTTTAAAAATGTACGTTAACCGAACATATAATATACATGTAAAGTATATGTGAATTTAATATAAATATATATAAATATTCCATTTGATTCATGGTTACTACCAAAATTTGCTGTTAATTGTCCAAGCTATATGTGAGTAAGGTCTGAAAATGTCAACCAACTCTAGTAATATAAGCACATGTTAATTAAAAAAACAAACGTAAAATTTGTAGTTGTATTAAATAAGAATAAAATTTTAAAACTGATGTTCATGGACGTTGATGAACTAAAATTGCTCCTTCAAAAAGAGATTATATTTGGATATACATACATGCTATTTAATGTCTGTTTTTTCAGAAGCTAATTAGGTGATAGAAAAGTTTTTTTTCCTCGCAAATTATAATCTGCACAAAGAAACAGATGGGTGGGCATAAGACTTTACCTTGGGGAGTTATTATAATTCCCAAATAAGTTTTGTATTAAAAGGAGCAAAAAAGAGAAGAGTAAGAATGAGTTGCAGTGATTATGAAAGAGCTTTCTTTGCCTTGACTAACTATCTATAAACATGGTAGTGATTGTTAAAATATATAATCAATTTATGACCACTTTTTTGTATGATATGCCGTTATGTTTTAAGTTTACACCATTAAAAATTTTCTTACGGATAAAAACGTGTAAACCTCGATTCACATTAAAAAACAAGATCGGACTGATTCATTTAATATGGACTGGATGAGACTGAATGCTTCTTAGACTTAGTTTTGGATTCTTAGATTGAAAAAATAAGTTTAAATTAGTATGAATTAAAAAAATAAAAATAAAATCCAAAAAACCCTAACTACTTATTAAAGTTCCTCACAATCAGTGCCTCACTAACCTTAAGTTCCTATATCTACATGTGCGTCTCATTGATATGTGTGTACATCTTATATAAGTCATTGCTCTCACTTAGCTTCTTTTCACAACCTCAACTTCACTCACTGAGATGTGAGTGCATTTGATTGCACTCGTGTGTGTATCTCCTGTAAGTTGTGGCTTTCACTCAACTCCTTCCCTCAACTCGACAACTCCTCACTCCTCAATCAACGCCTGTCGTCTAGTTTTGCTTTTTTTGTAAACTTTTCACTTACTCTTGCTCAAGAGTTACTAGTAACATTAATAGTATAATCTTGTAATCATTAAGTAAGAAATGAGTTAGTCTTATAAACTTATAAGAGAATTACCTAATTGTAATTAGTGAGAGAGAAATGACATAACGTTGTAATTTTTTAGGAAAGAAATGACCTAGCATTCTAAATGTTTGTTAAACATTTAGTTACCCAAGGAATTGAAATTACCAAAGGCTTTAATTAATCATGTAGTACCAACATGCTCTTTCTTAATTATCTTATTGATAAATGTTCACCACTTGTCTGTTATGTCATTTACGGGTTGTTGTAAATTTATATGTATCAAATAACATACTTAATTTCTTAATTCTTCTTTAATAACTTGATAATTACATCAATGACAAACATTATTTAAAATTGAAGGTCTCAAAAAATGAAGATTGAAGTCGATATGAAATAATTAATTTAAACCAAAAAAGGAATTTTTGTTGTACAAAAGCCTTCATGCGAGGAATATCATATCATAAATTACAAGATGGACTAGCTAGTTGGTTTTCATTTTAAATATAATCTTGTGTGAAAGACACAGACAAGTTCTCAAAATTAACAATCACATGTTGAAGAATTTTCTCAAACATCTCTTGTCGCCAATATACTACGTACTGGAACTCTATGATCTTGACCTCAAATATTTAAGCAATTAGTATCATGTCCTTTAATTTCCTTTAGTAACTATATATGAAAATATAGATATATAATATAATATATTTGCTTTCCTGACATAATCAGTTCAAGAATTTATGGTTATTCCCTTGGTAATTATTCTCCATTATCACTGTCACTTCACTCCTATAATAATGCATGTTCTTATTCATTTATGATTAATAGTTAGTTTCCTTTTTACTTTTAGAGTGGAATAGATGCAGAGAATATAATATTTGGGAAGGCAGAGATGACTGATGATGGATCACGCGTTGATATTTCTATCAGTTTAATGAGGAAGAATCGGGGTGTAATGTAAAATATGCATACTAATTTGCCAGCTCTTAATCATATAATAATGCATACTGAAAATAGGAAGAATATATATGCATGCATGTATTTACGTTATTCCTTTGAAGCAAATAGGAAGAACAAAAATCATTAATATATATATGTATATATAGATAGACACACACACACACACACACGCGTACGTATGCATGTATTCGTCGAGGTAATTATTAAGAACATATTTGCGGTCATGTGGTAATTTGAAAATGAGGAAAAAAGAAATTTGTATAACAGCAGTGGAAACTAAGATGTACAAACTTTGAACAATTATTTATTGACATGAGGTTTGATGTTCTTATTCTTTTTTTTTTTTTATGAAGATGTAATATGTAGCGCCCGGAAAGGAGGAAGGAAAAAAAAAAAAAAAAAAAAAGCCACGTCGGCAGCCACGTCAGCAGGCCCGGTCAGCAGTCCCGGCCAACCGGGACCTGCCACGTGGCAAAACCACGTCGTCCCAAAAAGGACCACGTTGGCGATCCGCGTGGATTGAATGACCGGGATATTGATGCTATATGTTGTCTGTTTGGCATAAATTATCGTTTTGCTTGTTTGTATGTGATTGATAATGCTGACTGAGGGAAAAGGAGAATGAAAGATTATGTGAATGGAAATTGTATAATGTGTTCAGCCTGACTAGATATCCTGGGAGATGGTGGACGGACCGGGTCCGTAGGGAACCCTACCGGGATTGTGGTCTCCCATACCGGACGGGGTATGGAGATCTTATGTGTTTTGGCGCCCATACCGGACGGGGTATGGGGACGACCCGTTTCACCCTCATACCGGACGGGGTATTGAGGTTTATGGTTTTGGCGCCCATACCGGACGGGGTATGGGGACGGCCTTGGAATCTGATGACAAATGTTAAAGGTTAACGGGTAGCGGGACCCTATAGACCCCCACGGATACTAGTAGGCTGGTAAATGAGGAAAAGATATGTTGTCTAATGATTGAATTACAAAAGGCGTGATAAGTGTTATGTTTTATAGTTTATATGATTCCATGATTATGATAATGTTATTGC
>NW_019014374.1:9412-27824 GCF_000150535.2 Carica papaya | reverse complement strand
TCTGAAAGACATAGAGGACCGTTCCCTATGGATGATGGTGTACCCTTTGATGATAGTAGTAACACAATATTATTGTAGGGGTCACCCTTAGAGAAGTACGACCGTGACCATAGTTAACATGTAAGATCACTGTGGTTGGCACGACTGTGGTCATAGATCACGTCATGGTGTGCAAGCTATAAATGTGATGTTGATTTGGCAAGCCGCAAATTGCTGTTATAAATGAAATAAATTAGGTATTCCACATGGGTAATCATGAATCCGTATTGCCCTTAGTAGATGGAAGTCAGAACAACTTCCTAAAGAATGACATAAAAAATAGTACATATAATGATTTGTTTGATTTTCTCTATTATCAGCATGATATATTTGATTGATATGATATGATGGGTTTGATGATTTCTTTAATAAAATAAATTATTGTTATAATTTAATAAAGAAACCTAACATGACACTTGATGGTAAGTAATGATGTTACCTTTAATTACATTTAAAATCTGATGATGTTATTTAAATATTATTTTTCTTACTGAGTATATGGAACTCCCCCCTAGATGAGGAAGATAGTGATGAATCAATTGCTGACCTACCCCTTGATGTTTTTGAGGATCCCGTCAATCAATAAACTTTTTTGAGTGCATGACTTGTCCTGCACTCTGATGTGTCCTTTTACATAATGATAGATGTGGCCTTTTTGGTATTTTGAAATTTTTTATTTTCTTGCCACTTCTGGCCTCAGTTATATATGTAATTGGAAACTCATATATGTTGTAAGGGATTTGTAATAAATTGCTCTGCTGCATAGATTTAACTATTATATACTCGTAATTTGTTTAAAAGCAAGTACCCCTTACCCAAGATTGATGGTCTCTTCGACCAATTGAAAAGAGCCACGGTCTTCTCTAAGATCGATCTCAGGATCATATATCATCAATGAGAGTTAGAGAAAAAGATATTCCAAAAACTGTCTTCTAGTATAAGTGTGGTTTACACAAGTTTAAGGTGATGCCATTTGGATTGACTAATGCCCCAGCAGCCTTCATGGATCTAATGAATTGAGTTTTTTCGCACTCACTAAATCAGTACATCATCATTTTTATTGATGACATTCTAGTGTATTCTAAAAATCTTGAGGAACTCACTGTGCATTTGCTTGAAATGTTGAAAACTCTCTGTTAAAACCAACTGTATGCAAAACTAAGAAGTGTTCCTTTTTTGTTGGGTCGAGTTTCTTTTCTCGTTCATGTAATCTCAAGTGAAGGAGTTTCTATAGACCTGTCCAAGGTGGAAATAGTGGTCAACTAGAATTCACCCACCAACATGGCCGAGGTACGTAGTTTCCTTGGGTTAATAGGCTACTACTGACGGTTTATTAACAGATTCGCAAAGATCATTGCCCCTTGACCCAATTCACTCAAAAGAGTGTACAATTCATCTGGAATTATTAGTGCAGTGAAAGTTTCATGGAACTGAAGTGTCATCTCACATCTGCTCCTATTTTAATCCTCTCTAACAATATTGGGAGATTCCAAGTTTACTGTGATGCATCTAATATTAGTTTGAGGAGTGTCCTGATGCAACTTGGTAGAGTAGTTGCCTTTGGGTCCCGACAGCTCAAAACTCATGAGAAGAACTACACTACCCATGACCTGGAGTTAGTAACCATTATCTTTACCCTGAAGATATGGCGACATTACCTGTAGAGTCAGACTTTTGAAATCTATACTGACCATAAGAGTCTCAAGTACATCTTCTCTTAGTAGGAGTTAAACATGAGGCAGAGGCACTGGACGGATCTTTTGAAGGATTATGAGTGTAAGATCATTTATCACCCTGAGAGAGGGAATGTAGTTGTTGATGCACTAAGCCAAAAGGAGTCTGCTATACTGGCTTAAACCATGGCCTCCAATTAGAAGTTGATGAACACTGTAAAATCACTATGCCTTAGCTGCTATGGCAAGGGCACCTATCTTGCCTAGATCCAAGCCATACCAGGTCTCTTTATGAAGATTTGAGAAGCCCAGGCCACGGACCAAGAACTCACCAAGAATCTAGGTAACTTCACTTTTGAGGAATCCCTTAATTTCAAGATCTTAGATGATGGATTGTTCAGATTTCATAATTGAATTTATGTTCCCATTGTTGTACGTGCGGATGTGCTCAAGACTGCCCATGCTTCCAAGTTATCCATTCATACCAGGAGTACCAAAATGTACCAGGACTTGAAGCGATAATATTGATGGCTAAGAATGAAGAAGGATATAGTTGACTACGTCTCCTAATGCCTCACTTGTCAATGGATAAAGGCAAAATATTAGAGATTTGGTGGCTTACTACAAGTCTTTAAATCGCCGAATGGAAATGGGAGTATGTGACTATGGACTATGTCACCAGATTGCCCAGGACATGTTCTGGTCGAAATGTTAGCTGGGTCATCGTGGATAAGCTGATCAAGACTACCCATTTCCTACCTATTCGAACCACTAACTCCACTAGTAAGTTAGCCCGCCTATATGTTGATGAAATTATTCGACTTCATGGAGTTCCCTCATCCATTGTGTTCGACTGCGATCCTTGGTTCACTTCTCACTTTTGGGATAGATTCCAAGAAGCTCTAGGGTCTGGGTTGTACTTCAGCACCGCTTATCATCTCCATACAGATGGTTAGTCAGAATGTATGAACTAAATATTGGAAGATATGTTGTGTGCTTATGTTCTCAACTTTAGGGATAATTAGTATGAATATATTCCTCTTTGTGAATTCATTTATCATAACAATTATCATTTTTGCATCGATATGGCCCCATATGAAGCATTATATGAAAGGCACTGTCATCCCCTACTTGTTGGAGTAAAGTCGGGAACCAGTGCCACTTAGGACCAGACTTCATTCAGGAGACCATTGAGAAGGTCACAATCATTCGCAAAAACTTGGCAACTGCCTAGAGCCACCAAAAGAGTTACACCGACAATCGTAGGCAAGATCAAGACCCTTTGGAGTTTATGTGGACCTTTTTTAATCATCGAGCACATTGGACCTGTGGCATTCTGCCTCACTCTATATCGAGGGTTTAGGAGTCTACATGATGTCTTTCACATCTCATTGCTCAAGAGGTACCACCCTGATCCTTCTCATATGATTCATCGCGATGAGGTGCAGGTACAGGCTGACATGAATTATGAGGAGGTTCTTGCGGAGATTCTTGGGTGGACCAATAAGGTCTTGCATAACAAGACAATTCCTAGGGTGAAGGTACGATGGCAGCATCATACCTCAAATGAAGCGATGTGGGAGTTGGAGGGCGAAATGAGGAAAAAGTATCCAGACTTATTCGAGACAAATTTGGGGATCAAATTTTTTAAGACGGAGGGATGTAACACCCTGCCCATCACTGTGCTTAAATGATTTAGAAAACCCTTTTTATTTGGGGTTTTGGCCACATTAAACTTAATTAATTTACTTTGCTTAATATTTATCGTGATTCTTAAATATAAATAATTTTTATTTGTTTTGCTTTTATTTAAATTTATTTAAAATATTTAATTTTAAATTTTATTATTTAATTTTGCATTTAACTTATTCAAATTAATTATAAAAAGTTGAGAGAAATCGGAAAAAATGGCAAAACGGGAAGAAATCCAACAAGAAAAATCCTACAAGGAAGAAGATTTGCCTGTATAGGTGTTGGGCACTGTGCGCACATGCATGCGAGCAAAGCAACTGCAGGACGTGTGCACAACGCGCACGTCCCATCCGTGCACACGACGCGAGGTTAGGACCTGCGCGTGTCTTGTCACGCGGAGGTGAGTTGTCTGTGCATCACCTCTCGCAAGGACAAGCACCGCACACTATGCACGTGCCATCTGCGCAGCTGGCCTACGAGGAGAGGCCTTATGTGCCTAGGGCTTGCCCATAGTAGGCCTGTGCGTTCGCATAGTAGACCTGCGCGTGGTGCCCAGCGATCCTTTCTTGCACGACAAGAGGCCTATGTGCCTGCAATGTGCTAGCTGGGGCATTACCACCTCAAGCAGTGTGCTGGCATCGCCTCGGGCGGTGCAATGCCACCGCTGGTGGAGGAGACCCTCATCCCTCTTTTTCGTACTGAGCATCTTTTCTCTCTTCTCTGAATGTTGCCACTTGGCACGAATCTGACGATTCTAAAATTCTATAAATTGCCCTTCCCCTTTCATTTCTCCCCACACTTCTATTCTTCCATTTTTTTTCAAGATTTAGAGAGAGAGAGAGATAGTAGTCTAATGAGATAAGAAGAGAAAGAAAGGAGAACTGTGAAGGAGAAAAAATCGAAGTTTTGATAAGGAATCTAGTATTTCTTTCGACAGCTTAATGAATATTTTTAGATAAACTAATATTATTAAATATGACGATTATGATTTTGCTTGTTTTGTATGCCTTTGTGTTCATAGTTTAGATAAGGTAATTTGTTCTTATTTTCAAGCATGTTATGTGAATTGAAGACACTTAATGAATTGCACATAATAAATCGGTATAATCTCCTTGTAAAAAAAATAAAAATTACAAAGAAAATAAAAAGAAAAAAGTGGAATGAAGCCTATATGGTCTGAAGTGCATATGTATTGACATGTATATTGCATCAAATGTCTCGTTAGACTTTTTATCTCTGAGAAATATCTGTTATCCTTGCCCTTCGGGGTTCTGTTTTTCCCTCCCCTATCTGGTCTGGAAAGACGTAAGAGGACCACTCCCAGTGGATGATGACGTACCCTCTGACGAGAGTATCGCACTATCAGTAGGGGTCACTCGTGGCTAAGTAATATTGTGACTATAGATATCTATTAGGGCCACTATGGCTGGTACGAACATGGTTGTAGATCATACCATGGTTTGGACAGCCAGAAATGGGCCTGAGCAAATTGCCATATCTGTATCTGATCTGGTCATTTCACTTGAGTAGTTGAAAGTCTATATCTACTCAGAGATGGAAGTTGTAACGACTTTGCAAAGTTTGACACGAAAATTTGAGCATTTCATGATTTATTTGATTTTTTCTATTATCTAGCATGATGTATGTTTGGTTGTCTATATTAACGTATTGTTTTCTTAATAAATAAATTATTTTCATGATGTGAGATAGGTAAACGAGGAGGTTAAATGTTAAGCTCTTAAGTCAAAATAATTAATTTTTGAAACCTTACGATGTTAATTTAATACTGTTTTCCTTACTGAGCATATAGAACTCACTCTTTCCATCCCCCCATAGATGAGGAAGAAAGTGAGAAACCGTAGGCTAACCTACCCTTGAAAGTCCATGAGGATCTTGTGGATTCACAATCTGAGTGCATGACTATTCCCGCACCCTGATGAGTCCAATAGCATAGTGAAAGGAGTGGCCCTTATGTTTTGATTTGTATTTTGCAGCCATTTCTTACCTCAGTATATGTATGAATTAGAACTCATATGTATTTATAAGGAATTTGTAATAATTTTGTTCCACTCCATAAATTTTATCATGTACTCGTTATTTCGTATCTGTATCTAACACCCATTTACCTTAAATAACACTTGGGATGTCACACAATTTGTAGAGGTTTCCATCCTCTTCTGGATTTTTTTAATGTGTTCTTTGATAGCCAACCTAGATTATTGAGATCAATGAGGTTGAGTTGGTGGAGGGGCTTCCCTATAAGACATTGGAAAATGATATGTGTGATCTCCTTCTCGCAATTGTCTTTATACTGGTTCTTCAATTGGTCAATTGCTTTGGTGATCTTATGGTGCGGGAAACTCTCTTAATTCACCATCTTCTTGTTCTACTCCATCTTGGGCATCCTCTTAAAGTTGGTGAGCATGTGTTGGACTTCAACAGGGGAAGGTCAAACCTCTGGTTATGAGTCAGTGGGGCTGTAAATTATTGCACAGGCTTTAACATTATAGAGAGTGTTAAGTTCACTCATTTTCGTCATCATCCCCTTCTTTCTTTACTTGAACATGCCTTTTCTTGCAGAGTCATTAGTGATATAAGCAAGCTTAACCTTTAAGAAAGTAGCTTTCATATCCATTAGATGTAACTCTAAATCAAAATGTGCTACAAGTGCCATAATATTTTTAAAGGAGTCCTTTTTAGAAACTGGAGAGAAGATATCTCTATAAGCTAACCTTCCTTTTGAGTGAAACATTTGATCACTATTTTGGTTTTAAATTATTCTATTTTGTATTTAGCATCGCACTCGATCTTAAAGACCCATTTATAACCGATACTTTTACAATTATTTGGTAATTTAACAAGATCACATACACTGTTATGCTCCATAGATTTCAACTATTTTTTCATACGTTACGTCCATTTATTAGAATAATTACTTTCCATGGCTTGTGAAAATAAAACCAAATTTTTCTTATCCCGACATCAAAATCAAATTTGTGACATCCTGATACACGGTTGGGTAACGATGTCCAATAATAAATTAGATATAAGTACATAAAAGAATTATACAGTAGAAGTAAAACCCATCCCTTATAAAAAAGGATGAGAGGCCAATAAGTTGGCTAACAAAAATATAGACAGACATTGTTCTAGCCACTTATTTCATTACAAATAATTGTTTATCAGAGTATAAATTTTCCCATGCATTGAAACATCCACTAGTTCATGAATGGATCCAAATAGGTTTAAGGGGCAGCTTGGGGAGCGATTCTTCACTTTCTACATCGTTTGGGAGGAAATGGATTACAGTGGGTTTCATAAAATTTAGTAAGAAAAATAGTATTTAAACTATGCTACTAAAGTTTCAAAAGTTACATTTATTTTAAAGGAAAGTGTTGTTACCTTTACAGTCGATAGTACTCACCATTAGAGACCACTGCAAATTTCATCACATTGTTAAGTTTATTTAAAATGCTGCTGAAAACCTTAGTTTTTAATTACTTGAAATACATTTTGAAATGCAAGTCTCAGATCATAAGTAATATGACAAAATAGTGAGAAACATATCTAATACAGGAAAACAATCTAAAACATGGCATGATAGGACGAAAGAGTGAGAAACATAACCAAGACAAGGAAGGCTTATCTAAAACATAGAGTAACAAACAACAGTCCTGGCTATACCAAATCAGGTTTCTCAATTTAGTTTCAGTGTTTAAAGATCTTCGCGTGAAGCTATTTTAACTTGTATCAATAGAGAGTAGAGGGAACCCCGACTACCACTGTGAAACAATTCAATTCGATATACGCTAATACAGCTAGAGATTATGACCATGGTAGTACTTCACCATTGTGACCCATACAATCTGTCATGATCTGTTGATCAGCCTAGGCGGCCGATCGGTAGGTAAGAGAGGTAGTGCATGCATGCTAAGTGGGGGCAGTAGCAAATAGCCTCTATAGCAGACAGCTTTTACCCTGTGCGAGGCATGCAATAGTGTTCCATAAGAGTGTGGACACTGTTCTATAGATGTGCAGATATTGTTTTACAGGCGCGTGAGCGAGCGAACTTGCATGTCTGTACGTGTATCTGTGGGTTATTTCTTGCGAGACTTGCCCGTGGGATGCCTTCCATATTCTTTTTATTCATCATTTTTATTTTATACCTTTTTAAATAATTTTTTGAGAACAAGAATAAAAATTGTAATTACGCATGTAAATATTTTAATTATCAAAATAGAATTTGAAATTTAAAATACAAGCATCCGTTCATCAAACAGGTTCAGGGGTGTCATGAGATTCTTATAGAAATACTATATAATCATTTGATATGACCTACTTCCTTTCCCTTTGAGATCTTTTCAAAGGCATTAATTGAGGTTCTTCTACAATATTTTCAATGATGACATCTTCTTGTAGTAATGAACCACTTTTATTATATAACTCATTTCTTGTATCTTGTTATGAAGGTTTAGCAACAATTTTTTCTTAAGGCAAAAAGGGTAGTGGGATATGCACTCTTATTTCTTCAAGGTCTATCTTTTTTAGTTCATCACTCCCATTAATTTTGTTATTCTCTAAAAATCTGGCATTACAAGTTTTAATTATTCTCATACTATGGTTAAGAGAATAAAATCTATAACCTTTGGATTTATCTGGAAAGCCAATGAAATATTCAGACACTATTCTTCAATCTAGTTTTTTCTCATGAGGATTGAATATTCTTGCCTTCGCTAGATAATCCCATATATGTAAATGTCTCAAACTAAGTTTCTTACTAGTCTACAACTTGAAATGAGTTACAAGAATTGCTTCACTAGGAACTCTATTCAAGACATATATTGCGATCATTAAGGCTTCACCCCATAAAGAAATAGGTATAAAAAAGTAGCTCATCATACTCCTAACCATTTAAATTAAAGTATGATTACGCCTTTCAGTAACACCATTCTACTATGGCATACCTGGAATTTTGTATTGAGCACGAATGTCATGCATTTCTACGAATCTGGCAAAGAGTCCATGATTTTTTCATGACTCATAATATCTCTCATAGTATTCACCACCTCTACCTGATCTCACAATCTTAACCTTTCAATCTAATAGTCTCTCAAACTCTATAATGTACACCTCAAAGATGTTATTGGATTGAGACTTATTATGGATTAAATATATGTAACCATGCCAAGATAGATCATCTACAAAGGTGATAAAATATCTCTCTCTAGTGAAACAATGAATGGAGGGTGGTTCACAAATGTCCATATGAATTATCTCAAGAAGTTCATTACTTCTTGTGGCACCTTTCTTTGTATTCTTAGTTTGTCTTCCTTTTATGCAATCTATGCATATTTAAAATAAGTAAAGTCAAGATTTTTTGAAATTTTGTCCTTCACTGATCTCTCAATTGCTTCCTAGAAATATGTCCTAGTCTTTTGTGTCACAAGAATGAAAAATTTTCATTAATTAAGCCATGTTTTGAACCAATATTTGAATGTAGTGTAACTAAAGCTCCTGTAAATTCATGATTCAAATAAATTTTATATAAAATATCATATAAAATACCAAAACCAACTATCATTGAATTAAACATCAAACTTTGTTTCCCACAACCAAAATAAATTGAATATCCAATAACATCTAATTTGGATAAAATTTTTAAAAATCAAAGGAACATAAAAAGTGTTTAAAAGATTCATTTGATGACCAGTCTCCAATAGCAAGTGATAGGTACCCATAGCTACCACTTCTAGTTTGAGACGGTTCCCCATAAAGGGGAACTCTTCATTTTTTTTAGTTTTTTGGTTGTAAGGAATCCTTGCATTGAATTAGTAACATAAGTTGTGACTCCAAAATAAATCCACCAAGTATTAGAAGGAACCTAATATTCATAACATATAAAAGAAAGATTTATGCCTCTATCTTTAACCAAGCCTTATGCTTATTACATTCCTTCTTCACATGACCTTTATTGCCACAAAAGTTGCAATTCAAAGGGAATTTTCCATCATGACTTTGGTTATTCTCCCTGGGTCTACTATATTTCTTTGTTAGAATGTTCTTTACTTTTCTAGATTTGCTTTATTCTTCATAGCTTCATGAGTTGCAACGAGGAAAAAATTATGTCCATCTTATTTTAATCTTATTTCTTCCTAAATACACTTACTAGTAAGCTCCTTCATGTTCTACTACTCATTATCTATGTTATACGATATCTTGAATGGTAAGAGTTATGAAGGAAGTTAGTGAAGGAAAAAATGTACTAAGAAAGACTCTTCCATGTTCAAGCCCAATGCCTTGAGTTTTGCAATCTTTTTAGCCATGTTCAGGATGTGTTGTTGAATTCCTTTCTAAACATCATATTTTATAATGGTCAATTCATCCATTAATGTACCTACAAGAGACTTATTAGCGTGTTTGAAATGCTCCCCCACATATTTTAGAAATTTTGAGGCTATTTCGGTTTGAGGGAGGGAGGTCTTGATGTTAGTGGCAGTGGTTATTCTCATAAACATAAAACTGAGTCTGTTCAACCTTGTCCAAGATTTCAATTGTTCCATATGCTTTGGAGTACTATCATCAGTACCTTCAGAAGGTTTTTTAGTTATTAAAGCCTGGTTAAGATCTAATACACCCAATGAGGAATGGACCCTTTCATACCATTCTGAAAAATTCGACCCATCAAAACTTGTCATTCTATATGAAAGAGAATACGATGAAGTGGGAACTGTACAAATATGATAATGCTCACAATAAGGCCTCAAGTATATCCATTATGATATAGAATTAAAATTTATAAATGATGAACAATTGATATCACTATAATTTTTCCTTTGGGCGAACCTTTAGCATATCTAGTGTTCAATCGAAGGGAAGATAAAATACTTACTATTTTATGTCACTCATATGTTACCTTTAGGTGCCCATCTAAATAACACAAGATAAACCATCAGTTCATAATTAGTAGTGTGACATCTCAAATGCTAATTAAGACATAACGGTACCAGATACAGAAACAAATTACGAGTACATAATAGATAAATGTATGCAGTAGAACAAGTAATTACAAATCCCTTACAAAATATGAGTTCCCAATTACATGTATATCTGAGGCAAGAAATGGCGACAAAATAAAAAATAACAAAATATAAAAGAGGGTCACTTCAATCATTATGTAAATGGACTAATTAGAATGTGGGACAAGTCGTGCACTCATAAAAGTTTATAGATCCATGGCATCCTCAAAGACTTTAAGTAGGTAAGTGATCGGTTCCTCACTATCTTCCTCATCTGGAGGGGGCATAGAAAGGGGTGAGTTCCATATACTCAATACGAACAAAAGTGTTTAAATAACGTCATAAGATTTTCAAAGTAATTAAATGTACTATTATCACTTACCATCAAGAGTCATGTCAGGGTCGTCCTTTATTAATTATAAAAAAAATTTATTTTAGTAAAAAAAACATCATAGCCATCATATCATAGTCATATTATATCAATCAAATCAATCATGTTAAAGATAGAGAAAATCAAACAAATCATGATATGCGCTATCTTTTGTTTTATTCTTCTCCCAAAGTCGTTTTGACTTCCATCTACTGAGGGTAATACGAATTCCCAACTACCCATGTGGAATTATCAATTCATTTCATTTATAACAACAATTTGTAGCTTGCCAAACTAACAGCACATTTAGGGCTTGCCAAACCATGACATGATCTATGACCACGGTTGTGCCAACCACAGTGATCCTATATGTTAACTATGACCACAGCCGTCCAAAAGTGACCCCTACAATCATATAACATCACCAACTCTCGTCAAAAGGTACGTCATCATCCATAAGGAACTGTCCTCTTACGTCTTTTCAGACCAAATGGGAGGAGAAATATAAACCCCTCATAGATAAAAAGCCTAACGAAACACTTTATGAATTATGTGTGCCAATACCATTACATATTTCTCATGTCTATATATCATTTCGTGCTTAGACATTTTTTCACCATTAATTGCATCATATATCAATATTTACCTCGAGCATTTAATCATTTAAATTTCACATGCCAAAATAATTAGTTCATATTTTTTCCTAAAGCATGTAATTAAAAATGTAAATTATTTCCCTCGAGCATATAAAATAATCATGCAAATATTTAGTTTAAGCTTGTTAATTTAGTCTAGAAATGCTCCTTAGGATGCAAGAAGTAAATGCTAAATTTTTTAATCGAAACCTTGATGTTTTCCTACGCCTTTTCTTTTTCTCCTCCTCTTCATCTCTCTCTAAAGCTCTTAGACGATGGAAGAATGGAAATGGAAGTGATGAAGAAATGGTAAAGGGAGGGTCCCTATTTTTAGAAAATGAGGACCGTTGTATTTGGAACAAGTGGCGAAACTAGATGAGGAGAGAGAAAGTCAATGGAAAAAGTGAGATGTGAGAACTAATAGATGACGCGACGTGATGGTGACACAAAAATCATAGGCACGCCACCCAAACAACGGTGGCTTGCTGCAAAAGCTACCAGTAGCCCACATCCTGAAGGCAGCGAATGGCGGCCAAGGGAACGGCACGCGCAGGCCTATCGCGTGTAGGCCTACCGTGCTGATGATGCATGCACAGGGCGCGTGGAGCTGCGTCTATTACCACATGATGAGTTGCGCACAAATCTCACCTCGCGCCTCACACGGACGGGACGTGCACACAGTGTGCACTCCTGTGCTAACCATGTGTGCGCATCCGCAAGCGACATGCAGAGCCCACACAGGTTGGATTCTTCTTGTAAGGGTTCCTGCTGGATTTTTCTGCCTTTTTCTCTGTTTTTCCCCTAAATTTTGTTTAAATAATAAATATAATTTTTCTATAATAAAATAAAATAATTAATTTCAAGAATTATTTTATCGAATAAAATACGAAATTAAAATACAAAATATTAAGGAGTTTTAAACCGCCTTAGGGTCCGAATAAATATGGGTTCTCATTACAAATTAAGCGCAGAGGTTTTCAAAGTGCTACATTTTCCCAACCTTAAAAAATTTGGTCTCTGAAATTTTTCATGAATTTATCCGGGAACTTCTCTCTTATCTTGCTCTCCAACTCCCACATCACCTTTTCTAAGGTGTTGTGTTGTCATTACACCTTCACCAAAGGGATCCTTTTATTGCACAAAATCTTGTTAGTCCATTCAAGAATTTATGCGGGGAGCTCCTTATACGTCATATCATCTTGAACCTATATCTCCTGGTAAGGAATGATGTGAGAACGGTCAGGGTGGTACCTCTTGAGCATGGCGACATAGAAAATGTCATGTAAACCTGTAAACTCTTGGGGTAGAGTAAGGTATTACACAACAGGTTCAACAAGTTTCGCGATATGAAAAGGTCCCACATAACAGTGGCTCAACATTCCCTTCTTACTGAATCACATTTTTCCTTTATAAGGGAAGATCTTAAGGAAGACTTGATCGCCAACAACAAATTCCAAGGTTCTCATACGATTGTCGATATAGCTTTTCTGGCGAATCTGTGTAGTGGCTAAGTTCCTTTAAATGATTGCAACTTTCTCGGTAGTCTCCTGGATAAAATCAGGTACTAAATGATGCTAGTTCCCAACTTCATTCTAATAAGTGGGAGAACGGCAGGGCCTACCATACAGGGCTTCATACGGAGCCATGTCGATGTTGGAATGGTGAATATTATTATAAGAAAATTCACACAGGAGAAGATACTCATACCAGTTATTGCCAAAGTTAAGGATGGAAGCACACAACATGTCTTCCAGTGTTTGAATAGTACTTTCAAACTAGCCATCAGTCTAGGGATGATAAGTAGTGCTGAAGTATAATCTCGAACTTAGTGCTTTTCGAAAGTTGTCCCAAAAATAAGAGGTAAACCAAGGATCTCAATCGGACACAATAGATGAGAGGACGCCATGGAGTCAGACAATTTCATCGACATACAGACGGGTTAATTTACTAGTGGAATATGTGGTTCTGATTGGTAAAAAATAGGCGGTCTTGGTCAACCTATCAACAATGACACATTGTATTTCAACTAGAACAGGTCCTAGGTAGGCCATTGATAAAGTCCATGGTTACATGCTCCCATTTCCATTCCAAAATAGGGAGGCCTTGCAACAAATCATCAGGTCTCTGATGTTCTACTTTAACTTGTTGGTAAGTAAGGCATTGGGAGATATAGTTGACAATGTCTTTTATTCTATGCCACTAATATTGACGCTTCAGGTCCCAATACATTTTGGTACTCCCAGAGTGGATGGACAGTTTGGAGGCATTGGCAGCTTTGAGAACCTCCGTCTTGACAGCGATAGGGACCCAAATACGATCCCTAAATCTACACAATCTATCATCTATGAGACCAAATCAGGAAACTCGTTAGAAGTAAACTTACTCAAATTTTTAGTGAGTTCAAGGCTGGTAGATTGAGCTTCTAAAATCTTCATTAAAAGATTAGACAAAGCTCGAATCTGGGCAAGATAGGCATCATTTCCATAGTGGTTAAGGTAGAGTGCCTGCATAGCATCAACTAATTTTTAACTAGAGGCCATGGTTTGGGCCAACAAAGCAGACTCCTTCCAGCTCAGAGTATCTGCAACTACATTACCTCTACTGGAGTGGTAGATGAACTTGCAGTCATAGTCCTTTAGGAGGTCCATCCAATGTCTCCATCTCATGTTCAATTCCCTTTGTGAAAATATATATTTCAAACTTTTGTGGCCAGTGTAGATTTTAAATGTCTGACCATACAAATAATGGCACCATATCTTCAAAGCAAAGATTATGGCTGCCAACTCCAAGTCATGTGTAGGATAGTTGCACTCATGGGACTTCAATTGTCAAGATTTGTAAGTAACCACCCGACCGTGTTGCATCAAAATACAACCCAAACTTACGTGAGATACATCACAGTAAACCTAAAATATTTCAGTATTGTTAGGGAAGATCAACACCAAAGCAAAGATGAGAAAATACTTCAATTTAATAAAACTTTCACCACATTCATAGTCCCAAACAAAAGTTATACCTTTCCTGGTAAGTCGGGTCAATGGAGTAGTAATCTTAGGGAATCAATCAATGAATTACTAGTAATAGCCTACTAAACTGAAGAAATTATGTACCTTAGCTATATTGGTTGATAAGTTCTAGTTAATCACTTATTCAACTTTATACAGATACACAAAAAATCCTTCATAAAAAATTACATGGCCAAGGAAGGAGACTCGATCCAACCAAAAAGACCACTTGTTAAACTTAGCACACAGCTAGTTCCGATGAAGGGTCTCTAATACCTGAGACAAATGGATTGCATGTTCTTACAGACTCTTAAAATACACCAAGATGTCATCAATGAATACGATGAAATTTGATCCAATGCATGTTGGAAAACACTATTCATAAGATCCATAAAAGTAGCAGGGGCATTAGTTAATCTGAAAGGCATAAGCTTAAACTCATACAAATCGTATTAGAATTAGAAAATGATATTTGGAATATCTTCTTCTTTGATCCGTAACTGGTAGTATCCTGATATGAGATTAATTTTTGAGAAGACTGTAGCTCTTTACAACTAATCGAAGAGGTGATCGATACGGGGTAGGAGATACCTACTTTTCATTGTTACCCGGTTGAGCTCTCTGTAATCTATGCATAGTCTGAGGGAGCCATCCTTCTTCTTTACAAATAACACCGAGGCACCCCAAGGAGAATGACTGGGGTGGATGAATTTTTTACCAAGAAGTTTGAATGGCATGACTCATGCGATAGGCAGGTTTTAAGATAGGTTGTGTTCCAAGAAGCAAGTAAATAGAAAACTCTATCTCCCATGGGGGAGGCAAACCAAGTAGATCTTCTGAAAATACTTTTGAAAAGTTACAAAGAGTAGGAATCGTGTATACAATGGAAATAACATCTATATTCCTATTTATTTCGAGGTTATAAAATAAGAAAACTAAATTTTTATTTGATTTTTTGGTGATCGTAAGGTTACAACTTTACTTTCACAATTAATGATTGACCTATATTTCTCTAACCAATCCATCCCTAAAATAACATCAAATCTTAAAAAATTTAAAAGTATTAGATCTACTAATAGTTCCACTTTTGAAGCTTTTATTTTACAATTTTTATGCATACAATGAGCTTCTAATACACCCCTAGAGGGAGTTTCTACTATTAACACTTCACCTAAAGATAAAGCCTAATATCTAATTTACAAACAAATATATAAGAAATGAAAGATTGGGTAGCACGTGTATCAATCGGAGCTCTAGTACAAATATCATGAACAGAAAGTATACCCAGTATGAGGGTAGGAGTGGTGAGGGCACCGGGTTCATCAAGGTGATACACATGACCCTGGGCTACTGGTCTGACCATGTCCTTCAGCCGCTAGGGGTAGTCTTTTATAAAGTACTGAGTGCTTCCTCACTTATAGCAGGTGTTGTTTAAACATCGACAGGGCTGGTCACCACGCAAGTGACCACAATGCTGGCATTATTGGGAAGGTTGTCTAGTAGGAAGAGGTAGATTAGGAGGAGGGGCAACTCGAGGTCGCTTATCAGGATGGCTACTAACTTGGTCATGCAGTCTTCTTTTGGGTTATTGGGGTTGGTGTTGTTATTGTTGGGCACGAACTCGGGCGATGCGTTGGTGTTTGGCTGAGTTAAGGTATTCAGTCAACTAGGCATGTTCTAGCATCTCTACATACGAGCAGGGTCTCAACATCGCTATCCGATCAGAGATATCGGCACGAAGGCCCTTTAGAAACTTTCTAGCTTTGTGACTCTCAGGGGTGACCATTAACGGGGTAAACCTAGACAACTGAACGAATGAGGCTCCATATTAGGCAACCATTAAGTTTTCCTAGTGGAGGTCCTGAAATTCCTCCTCCTTCTTCTCTCGAACATAAATTAGGAAGAAGTTCTCAAAAATTGCATCCATCAAAACCTCCCATGTGGTAGGTAGGACTTCCTTTTTAAGTCGCCACCAATGTTCGACTTCACCAGTTAGTATGAAGGCTGCTGGGGAGAGTTTTTACTCCTCAGTTAGGTCTAAGATAGAGAAACGTTTCTCTATCTGCAAGATCCAGGCTTCAACTTCTAAGGGGTTAGGGCCTCCTTCAAAGTGGGGTGGGTTAAGTTTCCTAAATTCTATTATGTTGTAGGAGATAGACCTTTTAGCTAGTCGGTAGTTAGGGGCAAGAGGACATTGGCAAAGGTTGGCTTGGTTTTGTCCTATGGCTACTATTAGACCCTAGATGGCTTAGAAGAGTTTGGTAAACTCACCCCTGGTCGGATGATCCTGGGCCTCAAGTCTTTCGGTACGCTCTACAAAAGGTCTTCCTTGTGTCATTCCTATAAAGAAAAAGGAAGACATGAGTTGGTGGTCTAGTTTTTGAAAGATGAGATATTTCCTAAGTATCTTAGAAGGGTTTTCTAGCTACAGCCTCAATTGTAAGGGATTGTTCCGGATAACTGCTCTGATACCATTTGTGACATCCCAAATGCTAAATAAGGCATAAGGATGCAAGATACAGAAACAGATTACGAGTGCATAATAGATAAATATATGCAATAAAACAAATAATTACAAATCCTTACAAAATATTTGAGTTCCCAATTACATATATATTTGAGGCCAGAAGTGACGAAAAAATACAAAATAACAAAATAAAAAGGAGAGCCACTTCTATTATTATGTAAATGGACTCATCAAAGTGCAGGACAAGTCATGCACTCATAAAATTTTATGGATCCACGGGATCTTCAAAGACTTCAAAGGGTAGGTCAGCAATCAGTTCCTCACTATCTTTCTCATCTGAAGGAGGCATGGAAATGGGTGAATTCCTATACTCATTAAGAAAAATAATATTTAATTAATATCCTAATATTTTAAAACAATTTATTTTATTAAAGAAAACATCATAACCATCATATCATAGTCAAATTATATCAATCAAATCAATCCTGCTAAAGATAGAGAAAATCAAACAAATCATGATATGCACCGTCTTTTATTTTATTCTTTAAAGTCGTTCCAACTTCCATCTACTGAGGGCAATACGGATTCATGACTACCCATGTAGAATAATCAATTCATTTCATTTACAATAATAATTTGCGGCTTGCCAAACTAATAACATATTTATAGATTGTCAAACAATGACACGATCTATGACCACAGCCGTGCCAATCACAGTGGTCCTATATGTTAACTATGGGCACAACCGTACTCTGCCAAAAATGACCCTTATAATCATTTTGCGTCACCATTCTTGTCAGAGGATACACCATCATCCATAGAGAGTGATCTTATCACGTGTTTTCAGACTAGATGGGGGGAGAAACAGAAACCCTTCAGAGATAAAAAGCCTAACGAAACACTTTATGAAATATGCATGTCAATACCATTACATATTTCTCACGTATATACATCATTTAATGTTTAACCATTTTTTCACCGTCAAATGCATCATCTATCAATATTTACCCCAAGCATTTAACCACTTAAATTTCACATGCCAAAATAATCAGTTCATATTTGTTCCTAAAATATGTAATTAACAACGTAAATCATTTCCCTCAAGCATATAATATAATCATGCAATATTTAGTTTAACTTTGTTAATTTAGTATAGAAATGCTTCTTAAGATGTTAGAAGTAAATATTAAATTCCTTACCGAAACCTCGATATTTTCCTATAGCTTTTCTTCTTCTCCTCCTCTCCCTCTCTCTTTAAAGCTCTTGGAGGATGGAAGAATGGAAATGCAGTGATGAGGAAATGGTGAAGAGAGGGTCCCTATTTTGTAGAAAATGGGGACCGTTGGATTTGTGCCAAGTGGTGAAATCTAGTGAGGAGAGAGAAGTTAATGGAAAAAGTGAGATGTAAGAACTGACGGATGTGACCAACAGATGGATGATGCAACCTGATGGCAGCACAAAAACAAAAGGCATGCCACCCAAAAGGTAGTGGCACATTGCCCAAGCGATGGCAGC
>NW_019014373.1:27651-46964 GCF_000150535.2 Carica papaya | reverse complement strand
TTTGCTTTAATTAGCATGCAGGATGCCACAAATGGTATCAGAGCAGAATAATTGCAAATAATTGCAAATAATATCCCTTACACTTATGCCTTAGATAGAAAAAGCCCTTAGAGTACCTAAGAAAAATAAGTCCTCTTTTCAAAATTAGACTAGCAACTCGTGTCTTTCTTTCTTTTGTAGGAATAACGCGAGGAAGACCATTCGTAGAGTGTACTGAGCGACTTGAAGCCCTGGATCACCAAACCAGGGCTAAATTTACCAAACTCTTTCAAGTTATCCAAGGACTAACTGCAGTCGTAGGAAAAAATCAAGCCAATCCTTATCTACCTCCTACCCTCAAAGATTGAAACATCGAAAGATCCATTTCCTACAATATACAAGAGTTTAGGAAACTTAATGCCCCAAGCTTTAAAGGTGGCCCTGATCCTTTAGTAACATAAGTTTGGATCCTACAGATAAAGAAGCTCTTCTCTATCCTAGACCTGACGGTTGCTTAGTATGCAGCTCGTTTTATTCAATTGTCTAGGTCTATCCCTCTAATAGTCATCCCCGAGAGTTGAAGAGCTAGGAAGTTTCTCAAGGACCTTTGTGCTGACATCCATGACCAGGTCATGATGTTGAGACCCAGCTCGTATATAGAGGTGCTCGAACATGCCCAGTTTGCTGAAGATCTCATCTCGACTAAGCATTAACGCATTATTCGAGTTCGTACCCAACAACAACCCCAACAGCTTAGAAGGAGATTACTTGACCTAGTAAGTAGCCACCCAATAAACAAACTAAAGTTTCCCTTCCCCCTACTTTGCCTCCACCTACAGTTCAACTTGCCCGATCTAACTAACCCTATCAGCATTGTGGTCGCTCGCATGGTGACCTGCCCTATCAACGTATCAATAACGTATGTTATCGGTGCAGAAACACCCAACACCTTATAAAAGATTGCCCTTAGTGACCAAAGGATGCAGCCCGACCTACAGCATAAGGTCGCGTGTACCACTTGGATGAACCCAATGCCCTTCTTACTCCTGTCCTTATCCAGGGTATGCTTTTTATTCATGACACTTTTTGTCAAAGCTTTGATCGATACAGGTGTAACTAACTCTTTTATTTCCCGTACATTTACTTGTAATCTTGATTTTAGACGAGAACCTTTGGTAGAAACATTAACGGTAGAAACTCCTTTTAGGGGACTGCTAGAGGTTCATTATGTATATAAAGACTGCAGGATAAATGCTTCAAGATTAGAGGTATGTGTAAACCTAATACTATTAGATTTTATACGATTTGATGTGGTATTAGGAATGGATTGGTTGAAAAAGTACAGAGTTATAATCGATTGTGAAAGTAAAATTATAACTTTATGGTCTCTAAAAAAAGAATAAAATTTTTGTTATTTTTTAAACCAATGAATGAACAGAAATATGGGTGCTAATCCTGTTGTGTGTACCATACCAATTGTTTGTAACTTTTAATATGTCTTTCCTATTGAACTTCCTAGTCTACCTCTCCCGCGAAAAGTAGAGTTTTTAATCGAGTTGTTACCTGAAACCCAACCAATCTCGAAGCCTACCTATCATATGAGTCGTGCTGAGCTAACATAGTTGGAACATCAGCTTTTTGACCTTATTACCGAAAAGTTTATTCGCCCTAACCATTCTCCTTGGGGCACTCTGGTGTTGTTCATCAAGAAAAAGAATGGTTCCCTCAGACTCTACGTGGACTACTGAGAACTCAACTGAGTGACTGTTGAAAGTAAGTACCCCTTACCTCAGATCGATCAACTATAAGGAGCCATGGTCTCCTCTAAGATCGATTTTAGGAAGGGATACCGCCAGTTGAGAGTTAAAAAAGAAGATATTTTGAAGACTGCCTTTTGATGTAAGGACAATTTGTATGAGTTCAAGGTAATGCCATTAGGATTACCCGATGCCCGAACAGCCTTCATGGAACCAATGAAGAGAGTTTTGGGGTGCGCTCTAGATCAATACGTCATCATTTTTATTGATAACATCCTAGTGTATTCCAAGAGCCTTGAAGAACATGCAGTGGACTTGACTGAAGTGTTGGAGACTCTTTGCCGAAACCAACTATACTCTTAGCTGAGCAAATGCTCTTTCTAGTTGGATCGAGTTTCCTTTCTCGGATATGTAATCTCAAGTGAAGGAGTTTTTGTAGACCCATCTAAGGTGGAAACGGTAGTCAGCTGGAATTTGCCCACCAATGTGACTGACGTATGTAGTTTCCTTGGCTTGGCAGGTTACTACCGACGTTCATTGATGGATTCACTAAGATTGCCATCCCACTTACCCAACTTACCCGAAAAGGGGTACCTTTCATATGGAATTATGAGTGTAGTGAAAGCTCCATAAAATTGAAGCATCATCTCACCTCTATTCCTGTGTCGATCCTCCCTGACAATACAGGAAGATTTTAGGTCTATTGCGATGCATCGCATATTGGCTTGGGATGTGTCTTGATGCAGCATGGTAGAGTAGTTGCCTATGGGTCCCAATAATTGAAATCTCATAAGCAAAACTACCCTACCCATGACCTAGAGCTTACAGTCATTTTTTTGCCCTAAAGATATGGTGTCATTACCTGTACAGCCAAACCTTTGAGATTTATACTAACCATAAAAGTTTAAAGTACATCTTTTCACAGAAGTAGTTAAACATGAGACAGAGACACTGAATGGATCTCCTGAAGGACTATGACTACAAGATCATTTATCACCCTGGGAGAGGAAATATGGTCGTTGATGCACTAAGCCGAAAGGAGTCTGCTGTGTTGGCTCAAACCGTGGCCTCCTATTGGAGATTGATAGACATTATGCAGTCTCTCCACCTTAGCTATTATGGCAAAGGCACCTATCTTGCTTAAATCCAAACCTTGCCGGATCTCTTTGTGAAAATCTGGGAAGCTCAATCCAAGGATCTAGAACTCACAAAAAATCTAAGTTCACTTATGATGAATCCCCTAATTTCAGGATTTCAGATGATGGACTATTCTAATTTTGGAACCAAATTTGGGTCCTCATTGTTGTAAGGGCATAGTTCTCAAGACCACCTCACTTTCAAGCTATCCATCCATCCCAAAAGTACCAAAATGTACCGAAACTTAAAACAACAGTATTGGTGGCCAGGAATGAAGAGGGATATAGTTGACTACGTCTCATAATTCCTCACTTGTAAGCGGATAAAGACAGAACATTAGAGACCCAGTGGCTTGTTACAAGCTCTTTTGATTCCTAAATAGAAATGGGAGCATGTACTGTGGATTTCGTTACAAGATTACTCATAACCTGTTTTGTTCGAAATACTATCTGAGTCATCGTGGATAGACTGATAAAGATTGCCCATTTTCTTTCCATCAAAACCATTGATTCCACCAACAAGTTAGTCCATCTACATATTGATGAGATTGTCCAACTTAATGGTGTTCCCTCATCCATTATGTCTAATCACAATTCTTGGTTTACCTCCCACTTATGGGATAGCTTTCATGAAGCTTTGGGGTCTGGGTTATATTTCAGTACAGCTTATCATCCCCAAATGGATGGTTAGTCGGAACGTACGATCCAGACATTGGAAGACATGTTAGGTACTTGTGCCCTTGACTTCGATGATAACTGGTATGAGTATCTTCCTCTTTGTGAATTTGCTTATAATAACAGTTATCATTCCAACTTAAGCATGACCCCATATACTGTATGGAAGGCCTTGCTGTTCTCCTACTTGTTGGAGTAAAGTTGGAAACCAGTGCCATTTAGGACAAGAATTCATTCAGGAGACCATTGAGAAGATAGCGATGATTCGCCAAAACTTGGCCACTGCCCAGAGTCGTCAAAAGAGTTACACCAACAACCGTAGGTGACCCTTAGAATTTGTCGTGGAAGATTAAGTCTTCCTTAAGGTTTTCCCCTATAAGAGAAAGATGTAGTTCGGGAAAAGAGGGAAGTTGAGTCCTCGTTATGTGGGACTTTTTCAGTTCATCGAGCGTATTGGACCTATGGCATACCGCCTTGCTCTATCCTGATAATTTACGGGTCTACATGATGTCTTTCACGTCTCGATGCTTAAGAGGTACCACCCTTATCCTTCTCATGTTATTCCTTACGATAAGGTGTAGGTATAAGCTGCATGACTTATGACGAGGTTCCCGTGGAGATTCTTGAGTGGACCAATAAAGTCTAGCATAACAAGACAATTCCCATGGTGAAGGTATGATGGCAGTATCCTACCCCGAAAGAAGCCATGGGGGAGTTAGAGAGCGAGATGAGGGAGAAGTATCCGTACTTATTTGAGAAAAATTTAGGGACTAAATTTTTTTCAAGGTGGGAGGGATGTAACACCCCGCCCATCGTTGTGCTTAATTGATTTGAAAAACCCAATTTATTCAGGCATTTGGCCGCATTATACTTATTTAATTTTCTCTGTATGATATTTATCGTAATTCATAAAACTTTGGTTAATTTTTTATTATTTTATTTTATTTTTATTATTTAATTTTTACATCTAACTTATTAAAATTAATTTTAAAAAATTGAGAGAAATTGAAAAAATAGTGAAACGGTAAGAAATCCTGTAGGAAAAATCTCATGGGGAAGCAGAACTGCCCGCACGGATGCTGGGCACTGTGCGAGTGTACACGCGCACACAACAGTCACGGGATGTGCACACAGCGTTCACGTCCTATCTGCACGCATGCTTGTATGGGAAGTGTGCACAACTCGCATGTCCCGTCCGTGTGCATGTCGTGGTGACATGTCATGCGCACATCCTATTGCCTTGGGCGGCGCACCCACCATAGCAGGTGGAGGAGACCCTTCTTCCTTATTTTTTGTGCCGAGCATCTTTTTTTTCTCTTTGTTCCCTGGATTTTGCCACTTGGGGTGAATTCGACAATTCCAAAATTTTATAAATTGACCGTTCCTCTTCCATTCCTCCCAACACTTTCATTCTTTCATTTTTCAAGATTTAGAGAGAGAGAGAGATTATAGTCTATGAGAGAAGGATGGAAAGAAAAGAGAACGGTGAAGGAGAAAACATCAAAGTTTCGGTAAGAAATCTATTATTTCTTTCGATATCTTAAGGAGTATTTTTAGATAAACTAATATTATTAAATATGATGATTATGGTTTTGCTTTTTTTGTATGCCTTTGTGTTCATAGTTCAGATAAGTCGAATTATTCTTGTTTTCAATAATGCTATGTGAATTACAGACACTTGATGAATTGCATGTAATAAATATAATATGTAATCGGTAAAAATAAAGAGTATAAAAAGAAAAAGAAAAGAGAAATATAGAATGAAGCATGATTGGTCCGAAGTATATCTGTATTAACATGTATATTGCATCAAATGTCTCGTTAGACTTTTTATCTCTGAGGGGTATCTGTTCCCCTTGCCCTTCAGGGTATCTTTTTCCCCCTCCCCTATCTGGTCTAGAAAGATGTAAGAGGATCGCTCCTAGTGGATGACGGTGTACCCTCTAACACGATTGGTAATGCGAATATCTGTAGGGATCACCCGTGGCTAAGTAATGTCGTTACTATAGATATCTATTAGGGCAACTATGGTTGGCATGACCGTGGTCGTAGGTCATGTCATAGTTTGGCCAGCTAGAAATTGGCTTGAGTAAATTGCTGTATCTATATCTGATCTGGTTATTCCACTTGGGTAGTTAGAAATCTGTATCTGCCTTCAGAGATGGAAGTTATAACGACTTTGCGAAGCATGACAAAAAAATCTGAGCATTTCATGATTTATTTAATTTTCTCTATTTTTTGGCATGATATATGTTTGATTTGTTCATATTAATGTACTGTATTCTTAATAAATAAATTATTTTTATAATGTAAGGTCGGTCTACGAGGAGGCCAAATGGTAAGCTTATAAGTTAAAATAATTCACATTCAAAATCTTACAATATTAATTTAATACTGTTTTTCTTACAGAGCATATGGAACTCACTTTTTTCACCCACTCGAAAGATGAGGAAGAAAATGAGGAACCGTAGGCTGACCTACCCTTGGAAGTCGATGAGGATCCCTTGGATACACAAAATTTAAGTGCATGATTGTTCCTGCACTCTGATGAGTTCAATAGCACAGTGAAAGAAGTGGCATTTTTTGTGTTTTGTTTTTTTGTTATAGCCACTTCAGGCCTCAGTTATATGTATGTAATTGGAACTCATATATATATATTTGTAAGGAATTTGTAATAAGTTTGTTCTACTGCATAAATTTTATCATGCACTCATTATTCTGAATCTATATCTGACACCCATTTATCTTAATTAGCATCTGGGATATCACAATCCAGGCTTCAACTACTAAGGGGTCGGGGCCTCCTTCAAAGTCGGGTGGGTTAAGCTTCCTAAATTCTACTATATTGTAGGAGATGGATCTTTCAGTAGGTCGATATTCCGAGGCAGGAAGATGTTGACAAGGGTTGGTTTGATTTTGTCATACGATTGCAGTAAGACCTGGATAACTTAAAAATGTTCACTAAACTCGGCCCTGGTAGGATGATCCTAGGCCTCGAGTCTTTTGGTACGCTATACAGAAGGTCTTCTTCGCATAATTCTTACAAAAGAATGAGAAGACACGAGTTGCCAGTCTAGTTTTTAATAGATAACAAATTTTCTAAGTATCCTAGAAGGTTTTTTATTTAAGCCTCAGTTGTAAGGGTTGTTTCGTATAACTGCTCTGATATCATTTGTGACATCCCAAATAGAAATTAAGGTATAAGGGTGCCAGATAGAAAAAGAGATTACGAGTGCATAATAGTAAAATGTATGCAGCAGAGCAATTATTACAAATCCTTTACAAAATATGAGTTTCCAATTTACATATATATGTGAGGCCAGAAATGGCAATAAAATACCAAAATATCAAAATACAAAAGGGCTACTTCTCTCATTATGTAAAAGGGCTCATCAGAGTGCAGGACAAGTAATGCACTCGTTAAGGTTTAAGGATCCATAGGATCCTTAAAGACTTCAAGACGTAGGTCAGTGATCAGTTCTTCACTATCCTCCTCATTTGGAGGGAGCATGGAAAGGGGTGAGTTCCATATAATTAGTAAGGAAACTAGTATTTAAATAACATCATAAGATTTTAAAGATAATTTAAAGAATCACCATTGCTTACCATCGAGAGCCATGTCCGGGTCCTTCAATAGATTATGAAAATAATTTATTTATTAAAGAAAACAGTAAGTCCCTCATGTCACAGTCATGTCAATCAAATCAATCATGCTAATAATAGAGAAAATCAAACAAATCATGAATATGAACTGTCTTTCGTGTTATTCTTCGCGAAGTCGTTCTGACTTCCATCTGGTGAGGGCAATACAGATTCCTCACTACCCATGTAGAATAACTAATTCATTTAATTCATAACAGCAATTTGCGGCTTGCCAAACCAATAACACATTTATGGCTTACTAAACCACCAACATATTTACGACTTGCCAAACCATGACACGATCTATGATCACGGTCGTGCCAACCACAGTGGTCCTACATGCTAACTATGGTCACGGTCGTACTTCACCAATAGTGACCCCTACAATCATATCGCATCACCACTCTCACCAGAGGGTACGTTGTCATCCATAGGGAGGCAGTCTTCTCATGTCTTTTTAGATCAGATGAGGGAGAAACATAAACCCCTTAGAGATAAAAAGCCTAATGAAACACTTATGGATTATGCATGCCAATACTAATACATTTCTCATATCTATATATCATATCATGCTTAATCATTTTTTCACCATCAATAGCATCACATATCAACATTTATTTCGAGCATTGAATCATATAAATTATACATGCAAATTAATAAGTTCATATATGACCATAAAGCATGCATTATTACGTAAAATTACTTTGTTTAGGCATAAAATTCAACCATGCAATTCGTAAATTTAAACGTCTTTAATTTTCATTCTAGAAATCCTCTTTAGGATGTTAAAAAGTAAATACTAAATTTCTTACCAAAACGTTGATGTTTTCCTACACCTATTTTCATTGAATCTAGTTTTTTCTCATGAGGATTGAAGATTCTTACCTCCACTAGACAACCCTTTATATGTAAATGTCTTAAACTTGATTTTTTACCAGTCCATAACTTGAAATGAGTTGCATATATTGCCTTACTAGGAACTTTATTCAAGATATACATTCAAGTCTTTAAGGCTTCACCCCATAAAGAAATAAGTACAGAAGAGTAACTCATCATACTCCTAACTATTTCTATTAAATTATGATTACGCCTTTCAACAACACAATTCTGTTGTGGTGTACCTAGCATTGTGTATTGAGCACGAATGCAATGTTTTTTTAGGAATTTGGTAAAGGGAACATGATTTTGTCCTGACTCATCATATCTACTATGATATTCACTGCCTCGATCAAATCTCACAATTTTAACCTTTCTATCTAATTGTCTCTCAACTTCTGTGATGTACATCTCAATGATGTTAATGGTTTGAAACTTATCATGTATTAGATGTACATAACTATACTGAGATAGATCATCTATAAAAGTGATAAAATATCTCTCTCTAGTGAAACAAGGAATGGAGAGTGGTTTGAAATGTTCGTATGAATTATCTCAAGAAATTCATTACTTCTTGTGGTACCTTTCTTTGTATGTTTAGTTTGCTTTTCTTTTATGCGATATATACATACTTGAAAATTAGTGAAGTCAAGATTTTGTAAAATTCCATCATTCATTAATCTATCAATTCTTTCCCTAGATATATGCCCTAGCCTTTTATGCCACAAGAATGAAGAATTTTCATTAATTAAGCTATTTTATAAACCAATATTTGCATGCAAGGTAACTAAAGCTTGTGTAAATTCATGATTCAAGAAAATTTTATATAAACCATCATATAAAATATCAGAACCAACTGTCATTGAATTAAACACTAAACTTACTTTTCCACAACCAAAATAAACTAAATATCCAACAAAATCTAATTTGGATAATGAAATTAAATTCTTAGAAAACAAAGGAACATAAAAAGTGTTCAAAAGATCTATCTGATGACTAGTCTCTAATAGCAAGTGATAGGTACCGATATCTACCACTTCTAACACGGTTTCCCATATAGAGCAATTTTTCACTTTTTTTTCAATTTTCGGGTTGTAAGGAATCCCTATATTAAATTAGTAACATGAGTTGTGGCTTTAAAATCAATCTACCAAGTATTAGAAAGAACCTCAACAAGATTTGATTCATAACACACAAAAAAAAGATTCATACCTCTCTTTTTGAACCAAGCCTTACACTTATTATATTCCTTTTTTCACATGACCTTTCTTGCCACTAAAGTAGTAACTTAGAGTAAATTTTCCATCATGACTCTAGTTATGTCCATCCTGCTTTAATCTCATTTCCTCCTGAAACACTTGCTAGTAAGCTCATTTATATTCCACTGTTCATTATTAGTGTTATAGTGAATTTTGAATGTAGCAAATTGGGAAGGAAGAGCGTTAAGGATAAAATGAACTAGGAATGATCATGCACATTCATGCCCAATGCCTTGAGTTTTGTAACCTTTCCAGCCATGTTCAAAATGTGTTGTTGAACTCCTTTCTAACCATCATATTTCATGGTGGTCAATTCAACCATCAATGTGCCTGCAAGAGACTTATCGGCACATTTGAAATGCTCCTCCACAGATTTTAAAAATTTTAAGGCTATCTGTGACATCCCAAGTACTATATAAGGCAAATGGGTGTCATATAAAGATACAGAAAAATAAGTGCATGATAAAATTTATGCAGCGGAACAAAATCATTACAAATTCCTTAGAAATACATATGAGTTCCAATACATACATATACTGAGGCCAGAAGTAACTACAAAATACAAATCAAAACATAAGGGCCAGTCCTTTCACTGTGTTATTGGACTCATTAGAGTGCGGGAACAGTCATGCACTCAGACTTGTGGATCCGTAGGATCCTCAAAGACTTCAAAGGGTAGGCCAGCTTACGGTCCGTTACTTTCTTCTTCATCTGTGGGGGGCATGGAAATGGTAAATTTCATATGCTTAGTAAGGAAAACAATATTAAATTAACATCGTAAGATTTCAAAAGTTAATTATTTTGACTTAAGAGCTTACCATTTAACCTCCTTGTTTACTTATCTTACATTATGAAAACAATTTATTTATTAAGAAAATAATACGTTAATACAAAATACCAAACACGCATTATGCTAGATAATAGAGAAAATCAAATAAATCATGAAATGCTCAGATTTTCGTGTCATGCTTTACGAAGTTGTTACAACTTCCATCTGTGATGGCATATACAAATTTCCAACTACCCAAGTGGAATGACTCTATCAAATATAGATACAACAATTTGTTCAAGGCCGTTTTTGGCTAGCCAAAATATGGTACGATCTACGACTACAGTCATACCTGCCAAAGTGGCCCTAATAAATATCTATAGTCACAACATTACTTAGTCATAGGTGACCTTTACAGATAGTGCGATACCACTCTCGTTAGAGGGTACGCTGTCATCCACTATGAGTGATCCTCTTACATCTTTCTAGACCAGATAGGGGAGGGAAAAAAGATATCCCGAAGGGTAAGGGTAATAGATACCCCTTAGAGATAAAAAGTCTAGTGAGACACTTGATGAAAAATGCATGTCAATATAGATAAACTTCAGACCATACAGGCTTCATTCCACTTTTCTCTTTTTCTTTTTTTTTGTACTTTTTTTAATTTTATTTTTTTACCAGGCAATTATACCAGTTTATTACATGAAATTCATCATGTCTCTTCAATTCACATAGCACGCTTGAAAACAAGAACAATTATAGTCATCTGAACACAGAGGCATACAAAACATGCAAAATTACAATCATATTAATTTTGTTTATCTAAAAATACTCTTTAAGACATTGAAAGAAATATTAGATTCCTTACCAAAACCTTGATGTTTTCTCCTTCACTATTCTCCTTTCTTTCTCTGTTTCTCTCACTAGACTACTACCTCACTCTCTCTCTCTATCTAGCTCTTGAAAATTTGAAGAATGGAAGTGTGGGGAGAAATGGAAGGGGAAGGGAAATTTGTAGAATTTTAGAACCATCGGATTTGCGTCAAGTGACAAAATTTGATGAAGAGAGAGGGGAAAAAGATGTTTGGCACGAAAAATGAGGGAAGAGGATCTCCTCCATTAGTTGAAACACGCTGCCCGAGGTGGCAATGCCCTAACCGGTGTGATGCAGGCTAGCCTACAGGCGTAAATTCCTCCTGTCGCGCACGCAAGGCCTAGGCGCACTAGGCATCACACGCAGGCCCATTGTGCGCAGGCCCCAACAACACAGGGCTTGTTCGTGCAGGCTTGCTGTGCGGATGGTACAACACCTGTCTATACGCAAGGTGACGTGCGGTTGCCCCGCCTGCGCTTGACAAGTCAGAAGCAAGTCCTGAACTCGTGCCGTACGTGCGAATGGGACGTACGTGTTGTGTGTAGGTCCTGACCCCGCACCGTGCGTGCGTGCGGATGGGACATGCGCACTGTGCGTGGGTCCTGACGCTGTACTGTGCGCGCGTGCGGATGGGACATGCGCATTATGCATAGGTCCTGACCCCGCACCGTGTGCGCGCGCACGTGTGGATGGGACCTGGGCATTGTGCATATGTCCCGCAGTTGCTATCAGAGTGCGCACATGATGCCCAGCACCCACGCGGGCAATTTGCTTCATCCTGCGAGATTTTTCATGTTTCACTGTTTTTTCTAATTTTTCTCAATTGTCTATAATTAATTTGAATAAGTTGAATGCATAATTAAATAAAAAAAATTAAAATTAAATAAAATCAAAATAAATAAAAATTAACAAGATTTACAAATCATAATAAATATTAAGTAAAGTAAATTAATTAAGTTTAATATGGTCAAAGGTCCGGATAAATAGAGTTTTCCAAATCATTTAAGCACAGTGATGGACAGGGTGTTACACTATATGAGTTTAAAAGAGGGAAGTTTTGATGTTAATGGCAATGGTCAATCTCATAAACATAAGACCGAGTTTGTTTAACCTTGTCCAGGCTTTCAATTGTTTCTTTTGCTCTAAAGTACTATCATCGATAGCTTCAGGAGGTTTTCAATTACCAAAGCTAGGTCAAGATCTAATAAACCTAGTGAGAATTGACCCCCTTTCATACCACTCTGCAAAATTTGATCCATCAAAAGTTGTCATTCCAGATGCAAGAGAATATAGTGAAGTGGGAACTATAAAAATATAACAATGCTTACAGTAAGCCTCAAGTATATTTATAATATGAAATTTATAAACGATGAATTATTGATATTACTATAGTTTTTCCTTTGGGCAAAATCTTAGCATATCTAATATTCACTCAAAGGGACTTAAAATACTTAATATTTTGCATCACTTTCATTTACCTTTATGTATCTATCTAAATAATACAAAATAAACTATTAGTTCATAATTAGTAGAAAGTGACTCTCCTTTAGGTTAGTCTCAATCTTATAATTATAAAAATATATATATAGTATTCCTTTATAAGTCTTAATTCTTTAATGTAGTTTAACTAACGCAAGACTCATCAACTTGAATTACTTTGGTAACTTGCCATGTTAATAAATCTTAAGTCATAAAACAACAAAACCATAATTTGTATAAAATATACATATATATATTTACATTTATGAAATTAACTATAATTTAAAATATATATACATATATACAAATTGTTAAGGAATGATATATATATAAAAATAAAAGCTGTTAGTGTAGTAATATATATATAAACTGTTAGTACAATAATATATATAAATTATTAATGTAAAATTATATACATATATATAAACTGTGAGTATAAAATTATATACATATATAAACTGTTAGTGTAATAATATACATATAAACTCTTAGAGTAAAATTATATAAATATATTTAAACTGTTAGTGAATTAATATATATATAAACTATTCGTATAAACTTATATACATATATATAAATTATCATAGTAAAATTGTATACTCATATAAATTGCGAGTGAATTAATATATATATAAACTGTTAGTGTGACATCCAAAGTACTAATTAAGGCAAATGGGTGTCAGATAAAGATTCAGAATAACGAGTGCATGATAAAATTTATGCAGCAGAACAAAATCATTACAAATCCCTTACAAATACAAATGAGTTCCAATACATACATATACTGAGGCCATAAGTGGTTGCAAAATACAAAACAAAACCTAAAGGCCACTTCTTTCACTATCTTATTGGACTCATCAGAATGTGGGAACAGTCATGCACTCAGACTTGTGGATCCACGGGATCCTCATAGACTTCCAAGGGTAGGTCAACCTACGGTTCCTCACTTTCTTCCTCATTTGGGAGGGGAGCATGGAAAGAGTGAGTTCTATATGCTCAGTAAGAAAAATAGTATTAAATTAACATCGTAAGATTTCAAAAGTTAATTATTTTATCTTACTATTTAGCTTCCTCGTTTACCTATCTCACATAATGGAAAACTATTTATTTATTAAGAAAACGATATGTTAATACATCATGCCAGATAGTAGAGAAAATCAAATAAATCATGAAATTCTCATATTTTCGTGTCATGCTTCATGAAGTTGTTATAACTTTCATCTTCGAGGGTAGATAAAGATTTCTAACTACCCAAGTGGAATGACCAGATTAGTTACATATACGGTAATTTGCTCAGGCCCATTAAAGACTAGCCAAACCATGGTACGATCTATGACAACGACCGTACCACCCATAGTGGCCCTAACAGATATCTACAGTCATAACATTACTTAGCCACGGGTGACCCTTACTAATAGTGCGACACCACTCTCGTTAGAGATTACGTCGCCATTTATTGTGAGTGGTCATCTCATGTCTTTTAAGACCAGATAGGGGAGAAGCAGATACCCCGAAGGGCAAAGTGAACAAATATTCCTTAAAAATAAAAAGCCTGACAAGATACTTGATACAATATGCATGTTAAAACAGATATATTTTAGAACATACAGGCTTCATTCTACTTTTTCCTTTTTTTTTCTCTTATACTTTTACTGTTACCAATTACATATTATATTTATTACATGCAAATTTATTAAGTGTCTGTAATTCACATAGCATGCTTGAAAACAAGAACAATTCGACTCATCTGAACACAGAGGCATACAAAATAGGCAACAATCATATTAAATTTATTTATCTAAAAATACTTCTTAAGACGTGGAAAGAAATACAAAATTCCTTACCAAAACCTTGATGTTTTCTCCTTCACTGTTCTTATTTCTTTCTCTTTTTCTCTAACTAGACTACTATCTCTCTCTCTCCCTCTCTCTAAACCTTTAAAAAATGGAAGAATGGAAGTGTGGAGAGGAAGGCAAGGGGGAGGGCAATTTATAGAGTTTTAAAACCATCGGATTTGTGCCAAGTGGTGAAATCTAATAAAGAGAGAGGAGAAAAAGATCCTTGACATGAAAAATGAGAGAAGAGGGCCTCTTCTACCAGCGGCAGTCCACCCAAGGTAGCAACAGTGCACTGCTCGAGGAGGTAGTGCCCTGACCAACGCAGTGAAGGCTAGCTTGTAGGCGCACAAGCCTCTTATTGTACGTGTAGGCCTTAGCACGCTGGATCTTGTACGCACTGGGGCTAGCCTGCGCGCGCATAGGACCTGGGGCGCTAGGCACCACATGCGTAGTCCTACTTTTTGAATGCGCGAGGCGACGAACGGACGCTGGCCTGCACTCGACGAGGACGCACGCAGGTCCTGTGCGCCGTGTACGCAAAGGGGATGTGCGTGCTGTGCGCATGTCTCGTGCGTGTTTGCAGAGGGGACGTACGCGCGTGCATGCGGGGGTCGTGCGCGCTGTGCCCAAGTCCCGTACGTGCGTGCGTGCGGAGGGGATGTACGTGCTATGCGCACTTCCCATGTGCATGTTCATGCAGATGGGACATGCACACTGTGTGCCCATCCCGCGACCATTGTGCTTGCATATGCGCAGGCATTTTGACTCCTTGCAGGATTTTCTTCCTGATCCACCATTTTTTGATTTTTTTCTCAATCTTTATATTTAATTTCAATGAGTTAGAATGAAATAAAATAAAATAATATAAAATAAAATTAATTAAAATAAAATTAAATAAATAAAAATCAACAGAAATTACAAATTACGATAAATATTAAGTAGAATAAATTAATCAAGTTTAACGCGGCCAAAGACCCGAATAAATAGGGTTGGGGACATGCCCTTATGCGCACCATGAAATATTTCTTTTATTGATATAAAAATACTCCTTAGAACATACAAATAAATACCAAGTTTCCTTATTGAAAGCTTGAAGTTTTTCCTAGCTCCTCTTCATTTTGTTCTTTCCTTCTCTCTCTCTGTACTCTCTCTCTCTAGAATTGCTCTAGTGAATGAAAAATGAAGATAAAGTGATGAAGGAGTGGTGGGAAGGATCCTTATTTATAGAAAAAGAGAATCGTTGGATTTTCACCAAGTGGCAAAAATCCATGAGGATAGAGGGAGGGAAAAGTGACTGACGCGACACGGTCACTTACAGATGTGACTGAGGGACAACCGACAAGACAACAACAATGTGACACCAGCATGAAGACCAAAGGCATGACAGTTGAGAGACGACGCATGCCTCCCAAATGACGGTGACGCTTGTCCCCAAGCCTGTCGCAAACTGCATGCCTCATGCTCTACGCAGATGGGATATGCACGTAAGTGCACGTTTGACTGGCCGTTCACGCATGTGTGCACGACACATAGGGCTTGCATGTGCGGGGAAAAATTTCCCAAGGCTTTTCCATGGGATTTCTCTACTGTTTTCCTTCTCTATTTTTCCTGTAATTAAAAAATTAGTGAAAACAAAAATAAATAATAAGTATGTAAAATAATTTTAAAGTTTAAACTCAATTTCATAGGAAAATTAAAATATAAATTTAAAGAGTTAATGGACTTAGGGTTGAAATAAATAGAGGTTTTATAATAATCAAGTGTGAAGGTTTTCAGGGTATTATACAAACCAAAATAGTTAATAGAACCTTAGGGTCTTTGTTAAGAGTTGTGGTTGGTCAAAATTTTAAAAGTTGGGAGGATTGTCTACCCATGGTGGAATTTGCCTATAGCCATAATATCCACACCTCCACTAGGTTCTCACATTTCAAGGTAGTTTATGGTTTTAACGCGTCAACCTTGTTAGACCTTACACCAATTCCTGTGCAGGGCATTAAAAATACTAATGGACAATAGAGAGCTGAACTTATTAAAACCATACATGAAAAAGCCCTGCAGCACATATAGAAACAAAATAAATCCTATGCCTACAATGCTAATAGGCATAGAAAGCGAGTTGTGTTTCAACCTGGAGACTAGGTTTGGGTTCATATTAGGAAGGAAAGATTTTCTAAATATGAGAAGTCCAAACTTGACCTTAGAAGAGACGGACCATTCTAACTCTTAGAACGTGTTAACAACTGATAGATGTCGAATCCACCAAAAATAAATTCCTATTCAAAAAATAAAATAATATTGTAGTAGTGGCGAATAGGGTAATTGAGTCCTAATATTTTTTTATTGCCAGCAATAAAATAAAAATGGAAAGAGGGAGGTTTTTTTGAATTGGAATTAAATAATCAATGGATTAAAATAAATCAGCAACTCAAATAAAATAAATCAACTAAACTAAAATTAGCAAAAAAATAGTTCAGCAAATTAAATAAAGTCAAAATCAATTACGAATAGGTTCCAGTCAAAGATATAATATCCGTTTCAATATGCAAGGTTGATCATTGATTCAAAGATAATTATTACTACTTCTCAGTAAACTAGTTCTAGCTATTAGAGATGCTCCTAATAGCCAATCTTTCCTTAGTTTTAAATTAACCAAGAGACACTCGTTGATTAACTCTTACTAATGAACAACCCCGGAGACTCTTCTAGATTTTAATTCATCAATAGCACTAAAAACTAGAAAGACCTTATTTTAACCAACAAACTCAACCACGTGGTTCATTTAGATTAGATTATATATTTTTAAGTGCGAACACTAATTTAACACTAGTTATTAGGAGATCCTGAATAATAACATATTCAGGAATCCCAATTGCCAAAATGGTATTGCACTAAACACGTAATGGGCCCTATTGCAATGAATAGCAAATAATCATATTCTTATGCACAAAAGAATATGTAAATACTGAAAATAAGGAAGAATAAAAGTAAAGTAATTATATCTCACAGCCCTTGTATTGAAACATCATCTAAATCCTTGATTAAAAAATAAGAGTATCTGGCCTTGGCCAAGGCTTGCTCGTGATGAAGTAATATCTATTGGCAAAGCTGCTAGGTGTAAGCCTTGCCTAAGTCTTGAGTGCATATGATGACTTTGTGTGCTAAATCAGTTTTGCTACACTATTTTTTAATATTAAGTCTTACCTTCCCACCTGTATTAAAATTTAACAAAATCCCTTTAGTTAACCAGTAATTGATTAAAATATGCATTCAATCTAGGTAATAAAAGTGACATGCATGATCACTATCAAATTTTCCCCACACTTATCTTATGTTTGCCTTCAAGCACCACACAATATAAATCTCTAACTCTCAACTCTTAACCTTCAACGAATTAATTACCAATCATTCCATCACAACTCGCCTGTTATAACTCAATCCTCATATTGTAAGAATAACCATCAACTAATAATTCATAGGTTTGAGTTTCATGGAATCACACCAATTAATATCTACTTTGATAATATCTATACATAAAATAAAAAAGTCTTACAATTTTTGAACATATTTATTTTCATTATGATGAATGCACCTGGTTACTTACGTGGTCCCAATTTTAAGTGGCTACTAGCACTACTCATATTCATATGGCTAGCTTGAAATGTTACTAACCTTTTGACACGAGGGCAAACATTTATGATGAATGCACTTGTTTACTCAGTTGGTCACAATTTCATTTGACTAGAGAAGTAGATTATTATTTGTGCTCTTTTTTTTTCTCTTTTTTTTTCACTCAATGATGAGAGAAAATCAATTTTTTGTGGGCAATCCTCAAACAAGTCACGTTTAAGGCACATAATCAAAAATAACTATTCATGGTGTGAAATGATGAAAAACAAGCTAGGAATTCCTAGATGATGGTCATAATTACAATTTTTTTTCTGAAATATCACAATTGATTTATTTTGAGAATAACTGAGATAGTTGTGAAAATGTTGGGGCTAAGAGTTATTAAAATTGTATTTGTCATATGACTTGGGCAAGGTTAAAGTGTGCATCACCGAGTGTCATTAAAGAAAAAAAATTGAATGCAACAAAATCAGTGTACCAAAATCTCAAATGAAAACCTAAAATCAAATATGTCCCTCCCCCACACTAAAACTACACATTCTCCCCAATGTGATGTAAAGAATAGGTAATGAAATTAAAGAAAATGAAGGTACAGACTAATTCCCTTGGTTAATTAACTTGGAGGTGGGGCAAAATCGAAAGTTATAATTTTTTTCTTTGGTCGAGAAGCAACCCTTAAAGCTATCATGACTGCTTGTGTTAATTCCTCACGTTTGACCCATGGTTTGGCTTCCACTAGAGTTGATTGTGTTTGTTCTTTTGCCTGACCAGTAGGCCACGACCATTTATTTTTGGATCGGCCATGCCTAGGGAAAACTCTCTTCTTTCTCATTTGGTTTGCTTTGCGGTGTTTTGGAGAATAGGAGATTTAGGTTGGTGGAGATTATAAGCGGAGAGAGGGAAGTGTGAAGTCTATTTGGTATGAATGGGAAGTGGGTGTCGGTGCTGAATGAATGGGGTAATGTGGGCAACCTAGTCATTTGAGGTTTTGGGGCAAAATAAATAGAATGGGTGCTACTGGCTATGGCATAAGCCTTTGGCAAGACTTATGCAAACATCCCATATTAAAACCTAGAAAAATTTGTATGTGTCCTTTATTAAAAAGCTGCAAGTGATCAGAAAAACTTCTAGTTAGCAACATAAGGAAGAAGACAGTAGAAAATAATGAAAAATAAAGAAAATAAATTAAATGAAAATTAAATAATTTCAAAAATAAAGAAAAATAAAATCAAATGGGTTACCTCCCATTTAATGCCCTTGTTTAATGTCCTAGGCTATACATAATAAGTTCTTTTATGTGTGTTCTGTACGATGTCTCAAGGTGATCTTTTTCAATATTTGGTACAGGGAATCCTTCATAGAGAGGCTTTAATTGATGACCATGACCTTGAAATTTTTATTG
>NW_019014373.1:0-27591 GCF_000150535.2 Carica papaya | reverse complement strand
TGAACTTTAATGCTTGCAAAACAAAAGACAGAAGTTTTATATGAGAAATAGGAAGACTAACATAAGGTGCATTACTCTTTTGAGGTTTAAATGACTCTAATTCGAGTACCATATCTTGTAGATTCTCTTCAGCAATAAAATCCTCTCCCAAATTTTTTAAGCCATTCACATCAAAATCATTATAGAGCATAATGTTTAGCTTATCATCATGGTTTAAATCAAAGTGCTTTTGACTTAGAGAATCTACAGTATCAACGCCATATATACAAGACACATCACTAGGATACTTCATGTCATCATAAACATTCAATTTTACAATTTCTCTATTAAACTCCATAATGAGTGTACCGAATCCAAAATTTGATGGGTGTTGAATCTACCAAAAATAAATTCCTATTCAAAAAATAAAAATAATATTGTAGTATAAGTGAATAGTGTCGAATCCACTAAGAATTGAGTCCTAATATTCTTTTACGACCAATAATAAAATAAAAATGGAAAGAGGGGGGTTTTGTTTTGAGTTGGAATTAAATAACTGATGGATTAAAATAAATTAGCAAATTAAATAAAATAAAAATCAACTAAACTGAAATTAGCAGAAAAATAGTTCAGCAGATTAAATAGAGTAAAAATAAAATATGAATAGGTTCTAGTCAATGAAACAATATCCATTTCAATATGCCAGGTTGATCATTAATGCATAGATAATTCTTACTAATTCTTAATAAACCGGTTCTAACTATTAGAAGACTCTCCTAATAGCCAATTTTCATTAATTTTAAACTCACTAACAAATGCACGTTGATTGACTCTTACTAATAAACAACCTCGAGATGCTCCTAGAGTTTAATTCATCAATAGCATTAAAAGCTAGAAAGACTCTATTCTAACTAAGAAACTCAACCGCACAATTCATTTAAATTAGATTATATCTTTTCTTAGCGCGAACACTAATTTACCACTAGTTATCAAGATATTCTAAACAATTACGGATTTAGGAATCTCGAATGGTAATATTCTATTACGTCAAATGCACAATGGGCCCTATTGCAACGAATAACAAACAATAATCTTCTTATGCACACAAAAATATATAAATATTAAAAATAAGGAAGAATAAAAGTAAACCAAGTAAATCTCATAATTCCTGTATTGAAACTTCAACTAAATCCTTGACTAAAAAATAAGAGTATCTAGTCGCTCATCGCAAGTTTAGTACACCAGAAATTGTTTAGATAAATAGATGAAAGTATAGAAAATAGAAGAATATATGTGTATTGTCCTTTTTTGCATTTTTGACCTCCCCCTGTTGCTCTCTTTTTCTTCTTCTATATAAAGAGTGAGGTTGTGTGCCATTAGGGTTAGTCTTTCCCTTGATTTTTTCCTCTTTTCTATTTTTTAAAAGTGTCCCATTCATTTAGTTTTCTTGTTTTTTCCCTTCTCTTTGTGTTTTAAAGAATCCTAGAAAATTAATAATTGTTGTTTTTGCTAGGGTGTAAGCCTTGCCCAAGGCCTACATGTGTATGAACTAATATCTACTACTATAGCCGCTAGATGCAAGCCTTGGGCAAGGCTTGAACACGTATGACAACTTCGTGTGCTAGAATCAGTTCTCCTATACTATTTTTTAGATATTAAGTCTTCTTACTTTCACACTTGTATCAAAATTTACCAAAATCCCACAAGTTAAGACGTAAGTAATTCAAATATGCATCAATGTAGGAAATAAAAGTGACATTTATGCACACTATCAACTACAATGCATACAAGATTGATCTACCAGGTGAGTATGGAGTATGTGCTACTTTTAATGTTTTAATTTTTCTCCTTTTAATGTAGGTGACTATTCAAGGACGAATCCTTGTGAAGAAGGGGGGGATGATGTGATAACTCACACTCCAACAGAAGAAAGGTTGTCTCATGTAGTCCGTGATGAATTGGATTAAAAAGAAATAAAATTAAATTACCCACATTCCAACTACCCAAAGTCAGCCAAGTAATTTGAGAAATCTTTTGGTCAAAGAATGGGGGAATAATTAGCTCATCATTGAAGCCCAAGAAAAGACCCATAAGAAGCAGTGTAGATCGGGAAAGTAAGACACGACATGTGCCACACGTGATGTGCTTCAAGCACGTGTGCACCTTGCCACACGTGTGGGAAACCCCACCCACACATATGGGAACCTCATTGGTAAGAGGAAGTGTGTGAAGCGTGCGCCCAAGCCAACCTGCACGCCCAGCACCCACTGATATGCTACTGTGCATGACAACATGCATGTGCGCAAACAACGGGTCGCACGCCCAGTTACCCCTGCTCGCACAACCCGCACCCAGGAAGCAGACCAATGCAGCACGCCAAGCCCATCTGCGTGACCCATAGGCCAGCCCGCGTGACCCACGGCTTGACCCCCAATATAAATAGCCAGCCCGTGTGGCATGCTCTTGCTAGTCTTTTTTGGACTCCAAAATTTCTCTTGTCCTACTTCTAAAAGGTGCCCAAGATTCCCAAATATCCCATGAGGAAAATATACCAAATTTAAAGGTGGAATTCTACACAAATTAAAGAGAAGATATCCTTGAAGAATTAGGACAAGGGAACTATAGGACAAGGATAAGAATTTATTATTTACTTAATTATGTATTTTTTAAAACTCTGCCCATCACTGTACTTAATTATTTAGAAAACCCTATTTATTTAGGCCTTTAGGCAACATTGAACTCATTTAATTTGCTCTGCAAATTATTATTGTAATTGATAGATTATGCCAATTTTTAATTTAATTTTATTTTATTTTAGTCTAATTATTTATTTTTAAAAATGAATTTTGAAAAAATAGAAAAACGGGAGAAAATCCTATGGGAAAGGGCTGCTCATGTAGGTGCCTATGTGCTGGGCACGAGACATGCGCACAGCAGACGAAGGATGTGCGAACAACGAGTGCAGCATATGGGCACAATGCAAATGTCCCATCCGCATGCGCAACCCAAGGTCAACCCTGTAGGTGTCTTTTTGTGCGTAGGTGGGCCATCTGTGCATCACCTCGTGCACAAATAGACGCCGCACACTGTTCGCGCGCCATCCACGCAGCAGGTCTGTGCAAGTAGGCCCCTGCGCACCTGGAGCCTGCGCGCATGGTAGGGTGGGCCATGTGCTTACAAGCTAACCTACAGTGCCGAGTAGGTTGGCCACTACTGTCTTGGGTAGTGTGCTACTGCCACGTTAGGTGGTGCACCACCACCGCTAGTCGAGGAGGTCATCCTCCTTCATTTTTCGTGTTGAGTATCTTTTTCTCTCTCTTCACCAGATTTTGCCACTTAGCGTAAATCCAATGGCTCCCAAATTCTATAAATAGGGGTCTTTCTTTCCTATTTTCTCCACGCTTCCATTCTTCCACCTTTCAAGAATTAGAGCAAGAGAAAGAGAAAGTGATCTAGAGAGAGGGAGAGGAAGAAAGAAGAATGGTGTAGAAGAAATTATCAAGGTTTTAGTAAGAAAATTAGTATTTCTTTAAACTTCTTAAGGAGTATTTTTAAACAAAAGAAAAGATTAAATTGATAACTTGTGATCTTACCTATTTTTGCATGCTTTTGTGTTTATAGGTTTAATAAGTTGAATTATTCTTGATTTCAAGCATGCTCTGTGATTTATAGACACTTGATAACTTGTATATAATTAAAATAATATGAAACTGTTAAGGTTACCTGGAAAATAAAAGAAATAAAAAATAAAATAAAATAAAATCAAGCATGAATGGTCCAAAGTATGTATCTGTATTGACATGCATAATGCATCAAGTGTCTTGTTAGACTTTTTATCTCTGAAGGGTATCTGTTCCCTTAACCCCACCCGGAGCATCTGTTTCCCTCTCCCCCATCTGGTCTAAAAAGATGCAAGAGGACCACCTCACATGGATGACAGCGTACCCTCTGACGAGAGTGGTGACGCAAATATCTGTTAGGGGTCACTTTTGACTAAATACTATCATGACATAAAATATATGATAGGACCACTAAGATTGGTACAGCCGTGGTCATAGATCGTACCATAATTTGGTAAGCCAGAAATGTGTCTGAGTAAATTATCGTATCTGTATCTGATCTGGTCATTCTACATAGGCAGTTAGAAATCTGTATCTGCCTTAAGAGATTGAAGTCACAATGGCTTCATAAAGCATGACAAAAAAATCATAGCATTTCATGATTTATTTGATTTTCTCTATTATCTGGTATAATGTATGTTTGTTTTGATTATATTAACGTGATATTTTCTCTAATAAATAAATTTTTTTCATGAGGTAAGATAGGTCTATGAAGTAACCAAATGGTAAGTATGAATGTTAGGATAATTCATCTTTAAAACCTTACAACGTTATTTAAATATTGTTTTCCTTACTGAACATATGGAACTCACTCTTTCCATGCCCCCCTTAGATGAAGAAGAAAGTGAGGAACTTCCAACTAACCTACCCATTGAAGTTTATGAGGATCCCATGGATCCGCAAAGCTTGAGTGCATGATCGTTCCCGCACTCTAATGAGATCAATAGCATAGTGAAAGAAGTTGTTCTCTTTTGTATTTTGACTTTGTATTTTGCTGCCACTTTTGGCCTCAATTATATATATGTAATTAGAACTCATATATTTGTAAGGGATTTGTATTAATTTTTTCCGCTACATATAATTTTTATCATGCACTCATAAGTCTATTTCTATGTTTGACACCCACATGCCTTAATTAGAATTTGGGATGTCACAGATGGTATCAGAGCAAATTACGTGGATCAAATCCCTTACACTGAGGCCTTAGGCCTTAGAGTACCTAGGAAGAATAAGTCCTCTTTTTAAAAAATTAGACTGCTAACTCATGTCTTCCTTTTTTTTATAGGAATTATGTGAGGAAGACCATTTGTAGAGCGTACCTAGCGATCTGAAGCCCTGAATCACCCGAGCAGGGTTAAATTTATCGAACTCTTCTGAGTCATCCAAGGATAGACTACAACCGTTGGACAAAATCAAGCCAACTCTTATCCACGTCCTTCCCCATAATACTAACAACCAAAAGGACTATTTCCCACAATATAGTAGAATTTAGGAAGCTTAACCCGCCACATTTCAAAGGTGGCCCTGACCCCTTAGTAGCCAAAGCCTCGATCCTACAGATAGAGAAACTTTTCATTGTCCTGGACTTGACTGAGGAACAAAAAGTTTTCCTAGCAGCTTTTATGCTGAACGATGAAGTAAAACACTAGTGGCGACTTAAGAAGGAAGTCCTACCTACCCCTACCACTTGAGAAGTTTTTATGGATGCATTCTTTAATAACTTTTTTCTTATTTATGTCCAAGAAAAGGAGGAAAAATTTTAGGATCTCCGCCAAAAAAATCTAATGGTTGCCAAGTAAGTAGCCCATTTTGTCCAACTGTCTAGGTTTACCCCTCCAATGGTCACCTCTAAATGTCAAAAAGTTAGGAAGTTTCTAAAAGGCCTTCGTACCAACATGTATGATTGGGTTGTGATGCTAAGACCCAGCTCGTATGCGGAGGTTCTAGAACATACCCAATTTGCTGAAGACATCATCTCGACCAAACACCAAAGTATTGCCTGAGTTCGTACCCAACAACAACAGCCCCAATAGCCTAGAAGGAGATTAACTGACCCAGTAAGTAGCCACCCTGATAAATGAACCTGGGTTGCCCTTCCCTCTGCTTTACCTCCCCCTACAGGTCAGCCTGTCTGACCTACCCAACCTTGTCAGCATTATGGTCACTCACATGGTGATTTACCTTGTCAGCGTATCAATCATGCTTGCTATTGGTGCGGAAGCACCCAACATCTTATAAAAGACTGCCCCCAGTGAATGAAGGATGTGGCCAGACCTATAGCACAAGGGTCATGTGTACCACCTGGATGAACCTAGTGCTCTCCCCATTCTTATTCTTATCCAGGGTATGTTTTTTATTCACGATACTTCTGCCAAGTCTTTGATCGATATAGATGCTACTTACTCTTTTATTTCCTGTGCAATTGCTTGCAAGCTTAACATTAGGTCAGAAACTTTAGCAGAAATATTAATAGTAGAAACTCCCTCTAGGGGATTATTAGAAGCTCATTATGTATATGAAGATTGTAAGATAACGACTTCAGGAATAGAAGTATTTTTTAATCTAATATTACTAGATTTGTTAGGATTTAATGTGATCTTAGAACTGGACTGGTTAAAAAAGTATAGAGCAATAATCGATTGTGAAAGTAAAATTATAACTTTGTGGTCCCCGAAAAAGGAATAAAACCTATTGTTTTTATTTTTCTTACCAATTGAATAAATAGGAATATGGGTGTTTATCCTGTTGCGTGTTCCATACCGATTGTTTGCAACTTTTTGAATGTATTTCCCATCGAACTTCCTAGTTTGCCTCCCCCATAAGAAGTAGAGTTTCTAATTTAATTGCTACCAAGAACCCAAATAATCTCAAAGCCTGCCTATTGTATGAGTCGTACTAAGCTTGAAAAGCTAGAAAATTAGCTTCCTGGACTAATTACCAGAAGTTTATCCGCCCTATTCATTCTCTTTGGGGCACTCTAGTATTGTTTGTGAAAAAAGAAGAATGGTTCCCTAAGACTCTACATGGATTACCAGGTGCTTAATAGAGTAACAGTTAAAAGCAAGTACCCATTATCTCAGATCGAGGACTGCTTTGATCAATTGCAAGGAGCCACAATTTTCTCCAAAATTTACCTCAGAATGGGATATCACCAACTAAAAGTCAAAGAAGAAGATATTCCAAAGACCACTTTTCAGTGCAAGAAAATTTTGTATGAGTCAGGGTAATGTCGTATGAGTTAACCAATGCCCCTATAGCCTTCATGGACCTCATGAATAAAGTTTTTTGGCACGCACTAGATCAGTACGTATAACACCCCACCTATCACTGTGCTAAAATGATTTGAAAACTCTATTTATTTGGGCCTTTGGCCGCTTTAAACTTAAGTTAATTTATGCTATTTAACATTTCTCAAGATTTGTGATTTTGATCTATTTTTATATTTATTTTTTTATTTTATTTTATTTTAAAATATTTTAAATTATTTCATTTTATTTCAAAGGAAAAATTTAGAAAAAAAATAAAAAAACGGCGAAAGAGGAGAAAACAAACTCGCGGGAAAAATCTTGCGAGAAAATTGTTTGCCCGCGTGGGTGCGCACGCACACACAGTGTCCCTGGGGCGTGCGCATAACACTCAAGTCCCTACCGCTCGCACGGTGTGGGGTCAGGACCTACACGCGTGTCCTGTCCCATGCAGGCAGGTCGTCTACACGTCACTTCATGCATGGACTAGCGCTACACACTATGTGCGTGCTGTTCACACAGCAGGCCTACGCGCGGAAGGCCTGCGCGTGCGGCACTCAGTACGCCTTGGCCCTACGTACGCGCAGGAAATTTTTCTCCCCAATTTTTGTGGCAAGAATTTTTTTCTCCTCTTTTTTCACCAGATTTTGCCACTTGACATGAATCTAGTGGTTCTGAAATTCTATAAATTGCCCTTCCCCTTCTCTTCCTTTCAAAACTTTCATTTCTTCCATTTTTCAAAGGTTTAGAGAAAGAAATAGAGTGAAAGAGAGAGTAAAATAGTGAGAGAAGAAGAGAAATAAAGGAAAACGGTGAAGAAGAAAACATCAAGGTTTAGTGAATGAATCTAGTATTACTTTCAGCATCTTAAGGAGTATATAATATGATTATTATTTTGTCTGTTTTGTATGTCTTTATGTTCAAATGAGTCAAATTGTTATGATTTTCAAGCATGCTATGTAAATTACTGATACTTGATGAATTTGCATGTAACAAATATAATATGCAGTCCGTAATAATTAAAGTAAAAAGAACAGAAAAAGAGAAAAGTGGAATGAAGCCTGTGTGGTCCGAAGTATATCTGTATTGGCATGCATATTGCATCAAGTGTCTCGTTAGGCTTTTTATTTATGAGGGGTATCTGTTCCCCTTGCCCTTCGGAGTATCCATTTCCCCTTCCCTATCTGGTCTTGAAAGACATAAGAGGACCACTCCCAATGGATGACGGCGTGCCCTCTAATAAGAGTGATATCGCACTATCTGTAGGGGTCACTCGTGCCTAAGTAATGTCATTACTATAGATATCTGTTATGGCCACTATGGTTGGTACGACTGTGGTCATAAATCCTCTTATGGGTTGGCCAGCCAAAAGTTGGCCTGATTAAATTATCGTATTTGTATTTGATCTGGTCATTCCATTTGAGTAGTTGAAAATCTGTATCTGCCCTCAAAGATGGAAGTTTGTAACGACTTCATGAAATATGACACGAAATATCTATGCATTTCATGATTTATTTGATTTTTTTTATTATTTGGCATGATATATGTATATTTGATTTTCTGTGCTAACGTACTATTTTGATGAGTAAGGTAAACAAGGAAGCTAAACGGTGAGATAAAATAATAAAATTTTGAAATCTTAAGATGTTAATTTAATACTGTTTTCCTTACTGAGCATATGGAACTCACTCTTTCTATCCCCCTTTAGATGAGGAAGAAAATGAGGAACTACAGACAGACCTAGCCTTGGAAGTCCATAAGGATCCCGTAAATCTACAAGTCTGAGTGCATGACTATTTCGACACTCTAATGAATTACAGTAGCATAGTAGAAGAACTGGCCTTTATATTTTATATTTTGTTGCCACTTCTGGCCTCAGTGATGTATGTATTTGGAACATTATATATATTTGTAAGAGATTTGTTAAGGTTTGATTCTGCTACATAAATATTATCATGACTCATTATTCTTAATCTGTATCTGACACCCATTTACCTTAATTGGCACCTGGGATGTCATAGTACATCATCATATTTATTGATGATATCTTAGTGTACTCCAAGAGCTTGGAGGAACATGTAGTGCACTTGTTTGAATTTTTAGAGACCCTTCACTAGAACCAATTGTATGCTAAACTTAGCAAATGATCCTTCTTGTTGGATCAAGTTTCCTTCCTCGGTCATGTAATTTCAAGTGACTGAGTTTTTATGGATCCGTCTAAGGTTGAAATAGTAATCAACTAGAATCCACCCACCAATGTGGCTGAGGTACGTAGTTTCCTTGGCTTGGCAAGATATTAAAGGTGATTCATTGAAAAATTTTTTAAGATTACTATTCCATTGACCTAACTCACCTAAAAGGGTGTGACATTTGTCTCAAATTGTGAATGTAATGAAAGCTTCATAGAATTGAAGCATTGTCTTACCTTTGTTCTTGTGTTGATCCTCCCTAACACTATTGAAAGATTTTAGGTCTACTACGATGCATCTCCTATTGGCTTGGGGTGTGTTTTGATGCAACATGGTAGAGTAGTTGCTTATGGGTCCTGACAGTTGAAACCTCATGAGCGAAACTATCTTACCCACGACCTACAATTGACAACCATTATCTTTGCCTTGAAGATATAGTGTCATTACCTGTTTGGTCAGACTTTTGAGATTTACACTAACCACAAGAGTTTAAAATGCATCTTCTCGCAGAGAGAGTTAAATATGAGACAAAGATGTTGGATGGACCTCCTGAAGGACTATGATTGTAAGATCATCTATAACCCTAGTAGAGAAAATGTAGTCACCGATGCACTAAGCCAAAAGGAGTCTGCAGTGTTGGCCCAAACTATGGCCCCTAGTTGGAAATTAATAGATACTATACAGTCGCTCTGCCTCAGTTACTATGGCAAAGGTACCTATCTCACTCATATGTGAGCTTTGTCAGATCTTTTCATGAAAATATGGGAAGCTCTGTCCACGAACTCAAGACTCACTAAGAACCTAGGTAAGTTCTCTTCTAACAAATTTCTTGATTTTAGGATTTCAGATGATGGACTATTTAGATTTCAAAATTAAATTTTGGTTCTCGTTGCTATACAGGTGGATGTTCCCAAGACTGCCCATGCTTTTAAGCTATCTATCTATCCTAGGAGTACCAAGATGTACCGGAACTTAAAGCGTCAATACTAGTCGCTATAAATGAAGAAGGATATAGTCAACTACGTCTCCCAATGCCTTACTTGCTAGAGAATTAAGGTAGAACATTAGAGACCCGACAATTTGTTACAAAGCCTCCCAATTCCAAAATGGAAGTAAGAGCATGTAACCATTGATTTTATCACAGAATTGCCCAGGACTTGTTCTAGTCAAAACACTATCTCGGTCATCGTTGATAGACTAACCAATACCATCCATTTCTTACCCATCAGGACCACTGACTCCACCAGCAAATTCGCCTTTACGTTGATGATATTATTCAACTTCATGGTGTTCCCTCATCCGTTATGTCCGACGAGATCCTCAATTTACCTCCCATGTTTGGGACATCTTTTAGGAAGCTCTGGGGTCTAGATTGTATTTCAGCACTGCTTATCATCCCTAAATAGATGGTCAGTTAGAACGTATAATCCAGATATTAAAAGCCATGTTGTGTGATTGTGCCCTTAGCTTTAGCTATAATTGGTATGAGTATCTTCCCCTATTTGAATTTTCTTATAATAACAGTTATCATTTCAGTATTGGCATGGCTTGTATGAAGCATTGTATCATAGGCCTTGTCGTTCTCTCACTTGTTGGAGTGAAGTTAGAAACTAGCATCATTTGGGACCGGACTTCATCCAAGAGACTATTGAGAAGGTCACGATCATACGCAAGAACTTGGATACTTCCCAAAGCTGTCAGAAGAGTTACGTCGATAATCATAGGTGACCCCTATAATTCATTGTTGGACACTAGGTTTTCCTCAAGGTTTTCCCATATAACAGAAAGATGCAGTTCAAAAAAGAGGAAAGTTATGCCCTCGTTATGTGGGACCTTTTTGGATCATTAAGTGTATTAGACCCGTGGCGTATCACTTTACTCTATCTTGAGAGTTTACGGATTTACATGATGTTTTCTATGTCTCGATGCTCAAAAGGTATTGCCTGATCTTTCTCATATCATTCCTCACAATGAAAAGTAGATACAAGCTGATATGACGTATGAGGAAATCCACGTGGAGGTTCTTAGATGGATCGACAAGATCTTACATGACAAGACAATTTCCATGGTGAAGGTACAGTGGCAACATCCTACACCAGAAGAGGCGACAAAGGAGTTGGAAAGCGAGATGAGAGAAAATTTTCTAGACCAGTTCAAGATAAATTTGGCAACCAAATTTTTCTAAGGGGGGATGTAACACCTTGCCCATCACTATGCTTAATTATTGGAAAAACCCTATTTATTTGGGCCTTTAGGCCATATTGAACTCAATTAATTTTTTCCATAAATTATTATTGTAATTCATGGATTATGCTTATTTTTAATTTTCTTTAATTTAATTTTTATTTTAGTCTAATTATTTATTTTTAAAAACAAATTTCAAAAAAATAGAAAAACGGGAGAAAGTCTTGCAGGAAAGGGTTGCGCGCGATGCGTTGTGCACGCACACACACACACGTCCCATCTGTGTGGAAACTGGCCGTCCACACGTCACCTCACACATGGATAGGCACTGCACATTGTGCACACGCCATCCACACAGCAGGTCTGCACAGGTATGCCCTGCGCACAGTGCCCAGCGTGCCAAGGTCCTGCACGCGCAAAAAAAGAAAAATGAAATGAAGCATGAATGGTCTAAAGTATGTATTTGTATTGACATCCATAATGCATCAAGTGTCTCGGTAGACTTTTTATCTTTGAAGAATATATGTTCCCCCAACCCCATTTGGGGGAACATATATTTGTATTGACATCCATAATGCATCAAGTGTCTCGGTAGACTTTTTATCTCTAAAGAATATATGTTCCCCCAACCCCATCTGGGGTATCTGTCTCCCCTCCCCCATCTGGTCTAGAAAGGTGTAAGAGGAATTCCTCCTGTGGATGACAAAGTACCCTTTGATGAGAGTGTGATACAAATATCTATTAGGGGTAACCTTTGGCTAAGTACTGTTGTGACTATAGAATATCTTATAAGACCACTATAGTTGGTACGGCCATGGTCATAAATTGTACCATGGTTTGGCAAGTCTAAAATGTACCTGAGCAAATTGCTGTATTTGTATATGATCTAATCATTCTACATGGGCAGTCAAAAATCTGTATACGCCTTCAGAGATGGAAGTCGTAACGACTTCCCGAAGCATGACATGAAAACCTGAGTATTTCATGATTTATTTGATTTTTCCTATTTTCTGGTATGATGTGTGTTTATTTTGATTATATTAATGTGATATTTTCTCTAATAAATAAACTTTTTTCATAAGGTAAGATAGATCTACGAAGTAACCAAATGGTAAGTATGAATGTTAAAATAATTCACTTTTAAAACCTTACGATGTTATTTAAATATTATTTTCCTTACTGAGCATATGGAACTCATTGTTTCCATGTTTTCCCTAAATGAGGAAGAAAATAAGGAACCACCAGCTGACCTCCCTATTGAAGTTTATGAGGATCCTGTGGATCCGTAAAACTTGAGTGTATGATTGTTCCTACACTCTAATGAGTCCAATAATATAGTGAAAGAAGTGGCTCTCTTTTGTATTTTGTAGTCACTTTTGGCCTTAGTTATATACATGTAATTAGAACTCATATATTTGTAAGGGATTTGTATTAATTTGCTATGCTGCATATAATTTTTATCATGCACTCGTAATTCTGTTTCCGTATCTGACACTCACATGCCTTAATTAATATTTGGGATGTCACATATTTGATGTCCAACTAAATTAGAAATTAGAATATGAATACGAATCCTAAATTCTATTACATGTAGGAATAAAATTCAAAAGCCTATATAAAGGCCTTAGCTTAAGCATTGTAAACACATCTTGAGAACTATTAAAAATCAAAATCTTTGAGCTTTTATCAAAATTAGCTTAGTTTTAATTTTCTTTCTCTTCAAGTTCTTCAAAGGTAAGTGAGCATGCCGAAGTTTTGATTAAGACAAAGAGTTGGGATCGACTTATCAGGTAAGTTATGGTGTCCTTCATTTTCTCATTTTTATTTCCCTATTTTTTTTTACATTCCTAATTTTAGGGTCGTGAATTTAGTTAGAGGGATGGGTTTTAATTAGGCAATTTTCATTTTGATATTGCGTGCGATTGGGTTGAGGTTTGGGGAATCAAAATGATCCTTTCGATACCCTCCTACGTCACCCTTCCTCTGGCAATGGGTTTCGTAGCATCCCTAAACATTTAGGGATAGTCTTTCACAAAATGTTATGTACTCCCACACTTGTAGCAAGCATTGATCAACATATAGCAAGGTCAGTTACTATAGTTTTGACCATAGTACTAACATGTCTGAACATGTTGAGAAGGATTACTAGGAGGTGAAGGTGCGGTAGTAACTATGGTAGGAGCCATTTTGGGGTTCTGCTATGACATTATGAATGCACCAGTAACGGGTGGCAAGAAGTTTGTCGACTAACTGGGCATGCTTGAGGGCTTCAACTTAGATGTTTGGCCTCATCATGGCCACTAGGTTAAAAATGTCGACCCTTAGACCCTTAAGAAACTTCCAAGCCTATTCCTCGAGAACATTGAGACAATCTCGAATATCTATTTATGAAGTTTCCAACAATATTGATCATCTGTTGATTTAAATTTAACATATAATTGTCTTTTTATATTTTTTTAAAGAATTATGATAAATGAATCCAATACACTTAGTTTAAGCATACTAGATTGAATTACTAATGATATATATTACTTCAATATTAGTTGTCCCATCAAAAGAAAGATTTTATTTTAAAGAGTGATAAGATGTTATATAACAGAGATAGTTTTTAGTGATAGCTAAGACTTTATAGCCACTTCAATCGAACTTTGAGAAAATTTCTTTTGCTTGTTTTACCATTTATATAGGATATACTAATCTTTTAGGCTGAGACGATCTTTGACCATGTATTATTTTTTAGTGGTGGCTTACTACAAATCTATTTAATAATTTTATTTTTTATTTCTAAAAAAGAATTGAAGTATTTCATTTTTCTAGAACCCAAGAATTTTGAATATTAGAAAAAAACATCTAATTCTTTAAAAAATCATTATTTTTTAGGAAATAATATCTGTATATATTTAAAAGAAAGCTAATAGCATATCACTATTTTTTACTAAATCAAATTCTTTATTTCATTTAAGGATTTTAATAAAAGTCTCTTAAATAATAGGATTATGATAAATAAAAATATAAATTCAAGGATACCTTACACTTCTTTTAAGCATAATTTACATGTATATATTTTACAAATATAAATATGCCTACTTAAACAATATGTAGCATTATTGTCATAGAATTTTTTGAAATAGAAAAAGAATATACATATATACATATATATATTCTATTGTCCTTTAGTTATTCTTTCATTAATTTCAAAGAGTTTTCTTTCTCTTCTCTAAAACTCAAGTTCTAAACACAAATTTTCATGTAACAATCCACTTTCTCTGTTGAGAAAGGAATACTATTCCACGCACATAAACTGGTAATTTTATGCAGCAATAAGTGAAAACTTAAGATTCAATCATCTTCTATAGGGAATTAAAAGTCATGAGGCTTATAAAGTTCTTTAAATTACATCACTTTAATATAAATAAACTAACTTTACAATACAAACTCTCAAAATCACTAAAGGTTCTTCAAAGTCTTTCTTTAACATTGAACTTACTCTTGATCTGGACTAATCTGCACTAAGGAGTGTGAATTGGGGTGAGCTTTATGGACTAATAAGGAAGAGGAGCAGTGCCCAAAATAAATACATGAACACACTCAATCACACAAGATTCACAAAACAAATGCATATCTTATTTAAAACAAATTCTCAATCAATACAATAACTATAATTTCACACATTTTATTAATTCACTCTTTCACATATGATTTCATAGACATCACAAATACTTGAACATCACATTTACATAAACAAATAATATTATTCATTGGTTTCATAATACTTGCCCTTACACTTTCTGATAATCACTTGCACTTGTCATTGAATTACTATCACTGCATATGTCAATATTGCTTTCACTTTACATTGTTCATTTAGCACTTTTCAATTGCACTTTCATTCTTAGTTACATTTTTATTAAGGTTTATAATTTTTTTTTGTCTTTTAGGCATTTCATCGCGTGATACTATTTTCGCCGACATCAACAAGGGCATTAAGGATCCCCTCTACTACGTGAATACACCACATATCACTTTTTACTTTTATCTTTTACTTTTACTTTTCACTTTCCCAATGCACCCGAAAACAGAACAGTTATGTATTGGGTATCACTAATCACTTTTCACATATAAACACGGAATGGTTATGTATGGGACTTCCCAATCACGTCTGGCTAAGGCTATATCCACGGGTAGGGTTCACCACACTTCACTTGCCAAAATGGCTACACACACACCCTCCCCTTGTTAATACTGGTTAAATGGATTTTCTCATCTTTTAAACATCCTTATGTTATTCTTTTACTAGTCAAATCCATCACTAGATGACCTACTCCTGCATGCATCTACATATACATCATATGTATTATACATAAACATGCCTACACAATAACCATAATATATATATCTTACATGCATGATCATCGACTTTAATAAATATATATATACACACAACACATACAACATGAGTATACTTGCATATTTACACAAGGCATATATGTATTCCATAGCACGCACATAGAAGTTATTCACTCATATCCACTAATAGTATACATAAAAACATCATACAACGTACAATTAAATATATATACATATGCTTCATGCACACATACAACTCAGTAACTGGATTGCACAAAATCTGCATATACACACTAGTGACAATATGCATACATAAGCGTAAATCATACACAACACCATATAAATCTCTAATCATATGCAACTGCACACACACACATGATGAGTTTGTGAAAATCATGTTAGAAAACTTAAATAATTCGTAAAGTTTGTAAATAATTCATTTTAATGAAAAACAAAGTTTTATAAAAACATGAGAGCCTTTGAATGAGACTAACCCAATCTCTTATGTATAGTTTAATAAGAAAAAGTGTCAAAATCCTTATTGGCTCGAGTCTACACTCTCCTCTAAATCTGGCATTGTTTAGATAACTCCACCGTTTACAAACAGAAAATACGTGGGTTAAATGATGAACACTTATGGAAATAATTAGAGTATAAAAGCAGATCAAGATTTTACAAAAGACACGATATCCTGGTCACCAAAATCACCACACGCCACCACATGCATTTCTCTAGTTCACCATGCACCACTGTTGAAGAGTTGCTACCAGAGTGCCACTGCTGGACCACCTCATACTGGCACAAAAGAATCACGGAATGAGTGCACACCCAAACCCGACACGGATTTGATGAAATTGTGCCAAGGATGCATCACAAATAATAAAATCGTGCCTAGTCACGACCATCACAAAATCATCACAGAATGAGTGCACACCCAAACTCAGCACATATTTGATGAAATCGTGCGGAGGATGCACCACAAATCATAAAATTGCACCTAATCGCCACCACCGTGAGTTCTACTTCTTTAGAAAAATATGCTGTAGATCCCCATCTTTTATTGTCGTGCGCCTCGACTCTTCGTTCTTTGCATTTACATGACTGTCTGACACATAGATCTAATCGTTGCATGTCATCTATCGCATGCACCAGATCCGCCATGTCCTTTTCTCTCTTTGTTATTCTCTCTTTTTCCTCTCCCTGAACCAATTTCTCTTTCTTTCATTTTCCTTTTTTTCCCCTTTTGTAAGTGAGAATAAGAAAACTCCTCCATGCCTTACCTCTTTCTTCTGCAATGAGTTTCAGTGGCATTGTTCCTGATCCATACAAGATTAAGTTTAACACGATATTAGGTTACAAGTTTGATGAAAATGAAATAGAGCTGGTGAAGTTTATTTTTTGGAGGAAAACAATGAACTTGGGAATTCGATTCTTGTAACTCCTCAGAAAAATGCTCTTAAAATTGATCGTAATGTTGCATATTATTATTGCAAGCATATGAGCCTTCAAACAATATTGATTGTGTGTTGATTTAAATTTGACATACAATTGTCTATTTACTATTTTTTTTGACGAATTATGATAAATGAATCTAATACACTTAGTTTAAGCATATATGTATATAAATGAAAGCTAATAGCATATCACTAGTTTTTATTAAATCATATTCATTATATCATATAAGAATTTTATAAAATTCTCTTAAATAATAGGACTATGATAAATCTAAAAATAAATTTAAGGATACTTCACATTTCTTTTAACAAGTTATATTATTTGATTTTGTACTTCTATACAAATAGGAGATCATGAACTTATTCTTTTTGCCCATTAAAGTCGTGGGACAAATGAAAAATTGAATGATTTTTTACTTCTATACAAATATGAGATCTTGTAGGTATTCCTTCTACCTATAAAAGTCATCTGGCAAATGATAAATGCTGAAATAAGTAAACTAAGTAACAAAAATATAAAAGTAATCAATATCTTAATAGCAATTTATTTTATCAGAAGACTTGACATTTTAGAATAGTGCACATTGAAATGCTAATTGTATCTCTATGCCACCAATCCCACCTACTTAATAGTAATTGATAATTCCATCTAGTATATATATATATACATCCATTTATAAATAATGTGAGGAAAAAATTGAGGCTAAAAATTTTAAAAAAGGATCTTGTTGTTGAGAAGAATCCACAAGATGTGGTGTTCGAATTAGAGGCACTTAAACCTCAAGGGAGCAATGCATAGTGTGTTGACTTTTTTATTTTTGACATAGAACCTCTACCTTCTATTTGTAGGCACCAAAATTGGAGCTCAAACCACGCCTAAACATTTGAAATGTGTGTTATAAGGAGCATAAGAGACATTTCCAATGATAATTTTTAACAAGCTAAGTAGACTATAAGAAGACAAATTGATTTGAGTGCTTAAAAATTGACAATGTCTATCCTGAGACATTAAACAAGGGTGCTTGATGGGAGGCAACCCATCCATTTTTCTTCATTCTTTTTTAATTTTTATTATTTACGTTAGTGATTTTAATTTATTTATAATATTTTTCTCTTAGTTAACATGAGTTTTATGGTGATTAGAATACAGGGATAAGAAATTCAGGTAGTGGAGTAGAAAAAAAGCCAAACTCTAGAACAGCCAAACAAGCCCTGCCCCAGGCTTATGTCAGGCCCATAAGACACAGCCTTATGCTCAGGAGACAAGATCGTGTGACATGTCTCATCCATACAACACAGCTATGTGTTACCACCAAAGTGTTTCTGTGAGGGAAACATGGTCATGTGCTTGCCCAATACGATAGTGTGTTAATCTACACATAAGCCTTACCCAAGGCTTGTACCAGACTCTTAAGACAATTGTGTGTTACCACAAAACCATTTCTATGAGGGAAACATGGTTGTGTTGTCTCTACAATAAGGAAATCAGCAAAATTTCAAGAAAAATACGATTATGTGCATGCTCGACATGACCATAAGTTATTCCCCACATAAACCTTGTCCAAGGCTTATATCACCTGGCAACACATTTGGGGTTTCTCAGAAACTGATATTTCCCAATGTATCTCACCTCTAAGTCAAGTAACAAGGGGAGTTAATGTATGACTTTATTTTTATTTTTCATTATTTGCATCACACTAGGGACAATGTGCAGTTTCAGTGTAAGGGAGAGGCATTTTGCATTCTATATTCTGTATCTTAGGTAACTAGTTTTTAGACCTTGCCTAATTTTGCCACACCACACATACACTTCCAACAATTTTTTTTGCTCCAATCTTCACAACTATCTCTATTATTTTTAAACAACTCTAATCGGGCATTTCAAAAGTCGATTTGCACTTATAACCATCTCATTGAAATTGTAGCTTGTTTTTTTATCTTTTCACACAATAAATGGTTATCTTTGATTACGTATTGAACATGACTTATTTGAGAGTTGCCTATTAAAAAAAATTAATTAATTTTCTCTTATTTTTGAATGAATATCAATACTCAGAAAGAACTTCTCTACGACTTATATGGAATTGTGTGCTTTAAATGAATAAGTCAAATTATCTATTATCTGAGAGTGAGATGGAGTGTAAAATGCATTCACTTTGAAAAATAGTTAGAGTAAAAGTCTGAGATGGAGCATAAAACGCACTCACAATGGAAGGAAAAAAAGAAGAGAGCACGAATAATAATTTAGTCATTTGGTCAAATGACTATGAGTAGCAATAGTAGCCACTTGAAACTGGTGAATCAACTAAGTAACCAGGTGCATTCATCATAAATATTTGCTTTCGCATCAGAAGGCTGGTGACATTTCAAGCAAGCAAAGGTGCTCAAGCTTTTCAATTTTTAACATGGACTAATTGCATGAATCCTTATATCTAGAAACATTTGGTGGTTGTTCTACTAGATATTGGCAATTCCACTCAATGAAATTTTTGTGTGGTAATTTTGTAAAACTCTTTTATCTCATGTTTGGATGTTGTCAAAGTGGTTATTCATTTGTGTGGTTCCATAAAACTCAAGCCTACAAATTATAGTTGATGGTTGTTCTTGTAACTTGAGGGTTGAGGTGTAACATTCAGGTTGTGATGAAATGCTTGGGAGTAAGTGAGTTGAAGGTGAAGAGATGAGGATTGATGGAGTGTATTGTGTAGTGCTTAAGGGCAAGCACAAGATAAATATGGAGGAGTTTGATAGTGCCTAAAAATGACATCATTATCACCCACTTTTGGGTTATTGAACTTAATAATCTGGTCGATTGTACCACTTAGATGAATCTGGTGCCCTTCTTGCTCTTGTCCTCATCCAGGATATGCTTTTTATTCATAATACTTATGTCAAGGCTTTGATCGATACAAGTACAACTCACTTTTTCATTTCCTGTGCATTTGCTTGTAATATAGAGTTTAGACCAAAACCTTTAGGAAAAACACTAGTGGTGGAAACTCCCTCTAAAGGGCTACTAAAGGCTCAATGTGTATATATGGACTATGGGATAAAAACTTTAGGGATAGAGGTATGTATAAACCTGATACTATTTGATTTTGTAGGATTTGATGTAAAATTAGAAATGGACTTGTTGGAGAAGTATAGAGCTATAATAGACTGTGAAAGTAAAATTGTAACCTTACAATCCCCAAAAAAGAAATAAAAGTTATTGTTATTATTTTCCTAACAACTGAATGAACAAGAATATGGATGTTGATCCTGTTGTGTGCACCATAATAATTGTTTGCAATTTTTTAGATATCTTTCCAACAAATTTCCTAGTCTATCTCCCCCACGTGAGGTAGAGTTTTTGATTGAATTATTGCTTGAAACCAAGCCGATCTCGAAGCCCACTTATTTCATGAGTCGCGTTGAGCTAATGGAGCTGGAATGTTAGCTTTCTGACCTTATCCCCCATAAATTTATTCGCCCTAGCCATTTTGCTTGGGACACTCTGGTGTTGTTCGTAAAGAAAAAGGATAGTTCTCTCCGACTCTGCGTGGACTATAGAGAACTCAACTGAGTGACCGTTAAAAGTAAGTATCCCTTACCCCCAATCGATGATCTCTTCGATCAACTACAAAGAGTCACGGTCTTCTCTAAGATCGATCTCAGGACCTGGTATCACCAATTGAGAGTTAAAGAAGAACATATTCTAAAACCTGCATTCTAGTGCAGGTACAGTTTGTACGAGTTCAAGGTGATGCTGTTCGGATTGACCAATGCCCAAGTAGCCTTCATAGATCTAATGAACTGAGTTTTATGACATACACTAGATAAGTATATCATCTTTTTTATTGATGACATTCTAGTGTATTCTAAAAGCCGTGAGTAACACACTGTACATTTGGCTGAAGTGTTGGAGACTCTTTGCCAAAACCAACTGTATACGAAACTAAGTAAGTGCTCCTTTTGGTTGGATTGAGTTTCTTTTCTTGGTGATGTAAGCTCAAGTGAAGGAGTTTCTATAGACCCATCCAAGGTGGAATCGGTGGTCAACTGGAGTTCACCCACTAATATGGGTGAGCTACGTAGTTTTCTTTAATTAACAGGCTACTACAGACGATTCATTAATAGATTTGCCAAAATTGTTGCCCCTATGACCTAACTCACCTGAAACGAAGTACCATTGGTCTAGAATTATGAGCGTAGTAAAAGATTCATGGAACTAAAGCGCCGTTTCACCTCTACTCCTATGTTAATCATCCCTAACGATATTGAGAGATTTCAAGTTTAATGCGATGCACCTCATATTGGTTTGAGCTATGTCTTGATGCAGCATGGTAGAGTAGTTGCCTTTGGATCCTGACAGCTTAAAATTCATGAAGAGAACTACCCTATCCATGACCTGGAGTTGGCAGCAATTATCTTTACCCTAAAGATATGGTGGCATTATCAGTATGGTCAAACTTTTGAAATCTACACTGACCATAAGAGTCTTAAGTACATCTTTTCTCAAAAGGAGTTAAACATAAGGCAAAGGCGCTTGATGGATCTTCTAAAGGATTACGATTGCTAGATCATTTATCACCTAAGAGAGAGAATGTAGTCATCAATGCACTAAGCTAAAAGGAGCTTGTTGTGCCGGCTCAAACCATGGCCTCCAGTTGGAAGATGATGGACACTGTACAATTGCTTGGCCTTAACTACTATGACAAGGGCACCTATCTTGCCCAGATCCGAGCCATACTAGATCTCTTTATGAAGATCTGGGAAGCACAGGCCACGGACCCCAAAACTCACCAAGAATCTAGGTAAGTTCACTTATGATGAATCACCTAATTTCAGGATCTTTGATGATGGACTGTTTAGATTTCAGAAATTAATTTGGGTCCCCATTGCTATACGAATGAATGTACTCAAGACTGCCCAAGCTTTCAAATTATTCATTCATCCTGGGAGTACAAAATGTACCAGGACTTGAAACGACAATATTGGTGGATAGGAATGAAGAAGAATATAGTTGACTATGTCTCTCGATGCCTCACTTGTTAATGGATAAAGGTAGAACATCAACAACCTGGTGGCTTGCTATAGGGTCTTCCGATTCCCTAATGGAAATGGGAACATGTGACTATGGACTTTGTGACTAGTTTGCCTAGGACCTATTCTAGTTGAAATGTCATCTGGGTCATCGTGGATAGGCTGACCAAGACTACCCATTTCCTGCCTATTCAAACCAAGGACTCAACCAGTAAGTTAGCCCGCCTATATATTGATGAGATTTTTAACTTCATATAGTTCCCTCATCCATTGTGTCCGACCGCGATCCCCGGTTCACTTCTCACTTTTGGGACAGCTTCCAAGAAGTTCTGGGATGTGGGTTGTACTTCAGCACTACTTATCATCCCCAGAAGGATGGTCAATAAAAAACGTATGATCTAGACATTGGAAGACATGTTGCGTGCTTGCGTTCTCAAATTTAGTGATAACTGGTATGAGTATCTTCCTCTTTGTGAATTTGCTTATAATAACAGTTATCATTCTAGTATCAGTATGGCCCCGTATGAAGCTTTGTATGAAAGGCCATGTCGTTCCCCTACTTGTTGGAGTGAAGTCGGGAATCAATGCCACTTAGGACCAGACTTCATTCAAGAGACCATTGAGAAGGTTGCAATCATCCGCAAGAATTTGGCAACTGGACAGAGGTACTAAAAGAGTTACGCTGACAATCGTAGACGACCCTTAGAGTTTGCCGTAGGAGATCAAGTTTTCTTAAAAGTCTACCCCTACAAAGGCAAGATGCAGTTTAGAAAAAGAGGGAAGTTGAGCACTCATTATGTGGGACCTTTTCCAATCATCAAGCACATTGAACCTATGGCATACAACCTCACTCTATCCTGAGAGTTCGCAGATTTGCACGATGTCTTTCATGTCTCGATGATCAAAAGGAACCACCCTAATCCTTCTCATATTATTCCTCGCGATGAGGTACAGGTATAGGTTGACATGATTTATGAAGAGATTCATGTGGAGATTCTTGGGTGGACCAGTAAGGTCTTGCGTAGCAAGAAAATCTCCATGGTAAAGGTACAATGGTAGCATCACACCCTGAAAGAAGCAATGTGGGAGTTGGAGAACGAAATGAGGAAAAAGTATCCAAACTTATTCCAAAAGAATTTGGTGACCAAATTTTTTTAAGGTGGGGGTGATGTAACACTCCACCCATCATTATGCTTAAATGATTTATAAACCCTATTTATTCGGGCCTTTGGCCACGTTAGACTTAATTAATTTACTATGCTTAATATTTATCGTAATTCATAATTTTCGTTGATTTTTTTATTTAATTTTTATTTATTTTATTTTAATTAATTTTATTTGTTTTAAGTCTAACTCATTAAATAAATATGAAAATTGAGAAAAAAATTAAAAAATGGCGAATCGAGAAGAAAATCCCCCAAGAAAACTCCCATGGGGAGTTAAGTTACCCACGCGGGTGCTTTGTACTCTGTGCTTGTGCATGCGTGCACATCCCTTTCGCATGTACGCACGCACGGGACGTACGCACAGTGCGCACATCCAGTTTGCACGCACGACGTGGGGTTAGCATCTGCTCGCATCTTGTCGCATGCAAGTGGGCCGTCTGCGTGTCACCTCACACACCGTCCTCATAGCAAGCATGTACAAATAGGCCTTGTGCACCTTGGGCCTGCGCCAATGGGCCTGTGCACGGCACCCAAAGCACAAAGGCCCTGCACGCACATAGGCTAGCCCCTGTACGAGCAGCAGGAGGCCTATGTGCCTATATGCTAGCCTGCAGTGCGTCGGCTAAAGAATTGTGTCCTTGGGTAGTGCGTTGTCACTGCTAGTGGAGGAGGCCCTCCTCCCCTTTTTTTTGTGCTGAGCATCTTTTTCCCCTTTCTTCACCGAAGTTTACCACCTGACATGAATTTGATGGTTCCAAAACTCTATAAATTGCCCTTCCCCTTCCCTTCCTCTATACACTTCCATTCTTCCATTTTTTAAAGATTTAGAGAGAGAGAGAGATTGTAGACTAGTGAGAGAAAAAGAGAAGGAAAGGAGAACGATGAAGGAGAAAATATCGAGGTTTTAGTAAGGAATCTAGTATTTCTTTCGACTTCTTAAGGTGTATTTTTAGGTAAGCTAAATTAATATGATTGTTATTTTGCTTGTTTGGTATGCCTCTATGTTTAGATAAGTTGAATTGTTCTTGTTTTCAAGCATGCAATATAAATTGCAGACACTTGATGGATTTACATGTAATAAATATAATATGTAATTGGTAACAATAAAAAGTATAAAGGAAAAAAAAAAGAAAAAAGTGGAATGAAGCCTGTATGGTTCGAAGTGTATCTGTATTGACATGCATATTGCATCAAATGTCTCGTTAGACTTTTATCTCTGAGGGGTATCTGTTCCCCTTGCCCTTTGGAGTATCTATTTCTCTCTCCCCTATCTGGTCTAACTAGTGGATGACGGCGTACCCTCTGACAAAAGTGGTATCGCATTATCTGTAGGAGTCACCTGTGGCTAAGTAATGTCATGATTGTAGATTTTTGTTAGAGCCACTGTGGCTAGTACAGCCATGTCATAGATCATACAATGGTTTGGCCAGTTGAAAATGGGCCAAAGCAAATTGTCGTATCTGTATTTGATCTGGTCATTCCATTTGAATAATTTGAAATCTGTATCTGCCCTCAGGGATGGATGTTATAAAGATTCGCGAAGCATGATAAAAAATTCTTAGCATTTCATGATTTATTTGATTTTCTCTACTATTTGGCATGATGTGTGTTTTGTTGTCTGTAGTAACGTATCATTTTCTTAATAAATAATAGGTTTCCATAATGTGAGATAGGTAAACAAGGAGGTTAAATGGTAAGTTAAAATAATTAACTTTTAAAATCTTACAATGTTAATTTAATATTAATTTCTTACTGAGTATTTAGAATTCACTCTTTCCATGACCCCCCAGATAAGGAACAAAGTGAGGAACCTCAGGCTGACCTACCCTTGGAAGTCTATGAGGATCCTGTGGATCCAAAAGTGACTGTTCCACAAGTCTGAGTGCTGGCGGCAGCATCTGCCTAGGCATGGAGATTGTGGATGATAAGGCTCTCTAACTAGTCATTGTTTGTTCCTGTTCTATGGTGGCCATGTATTAGATATTATTATCAAAAGTACTTGTTGCTTTATGATGGGTGATGATTGGACTTGAAATGTAACACCCTAGCTTAGGAAATATCGAATCCAACCCATCTACTTAGAAGTAGAAAAAGCCAAAACAACGTCATTTTGAGGAAACCCCAAAAATGACACTGTTTTGATATAAAGAAAAAAAAGGGGAAGGGGTTAAAACGACATCTTTTTAAGAGAATAAAAATAACACCATTTTAATGTTAGGAAAAATAAGGGGGAGTTGCAAAGGTGAACACACCTCTACAAAAAGAAGAAGAATAGGAGCTATATAGCCTCTGAAGCTTACCAGAGAATGAGGCAAGGCATGGAAGAGTTTTCTTATTCCCACTTATAAAAGGGAAGAAAAAGGAAAAAAAAGAAAGAGAAATCAGTTTAGGGAGAGAAAGAAAGAGAGAGTCGTGAAGAGAGAAGAGGATATGGCAGATCTGGTGTATGCAACAGGTAGCATGTAGCGATCGGATCTGCATGTTGGACGACCACATAAATCTAGAGAACAAAAAATCATTGCGAACAGCTGAAAATTATTGGGATTCACAGCTAATTTTCTTGGAGAAGTAGAACTCATGGCGGTGGCAACTAAGCGCGATTTTATGATTTGCGGTGCGTCCTCGACATGATTTCGTTAAATTTGTGCTAGTTTTAGGTGTTCGGCTCCTTCTGTGATGATTTATAGTAGCATGAGGTGGTCCGATAGTGGTCCAGTGGTAGTCCTCTGGTAGCGATGCTCCGACAATAGCATATGGTGAATTAAAGACATGTATGTGGTGGCATATGGAGATTTTAGTGACTGAGATCATGTGTCTATAGTAAAATCTAGATCCACTTTTTTATTCTAATTATTTTCACAAGTGTCTGTCATTTAGCCTACGTATTTTCTATTTAGAAATGAGGGAATTATCTAAACAATGTCAAATTTAGAGGAGAGTATAAACCCGAGCCAATAAGGATATCGACACTTTTTTCAATTCGACTGTAGGTATTGGATTGGGTTAGTCTCATTCAGAGACCCCCATGTTTTTATAAAACTTTATTTTTTGTTAAAATAAATTGTTAATAGATCTTATAAATTATTTAAGTTTTCTAACGTGATTTTTGCAAACTCATCATGTGTGTGTGTGCAATTGCATATGATTGGAGATCTATATGGTGTTGTGTATGACTTACATTTATATATGCCTCCTATGTGCGTGCTATGGAATAACACATACCTTATGTAAATATACAAGTATACCTATGTTGTATGTGTTGTGTGTATATATATTTATTTAAGTTGATGACATGCATATAAGATGTATGTATTATGGTTATTGTGTAGCCATGTTTATGTATAATACATATGATGTATATGTAAGTGCATGCATGAGTAGGTCATCTAGTGATGGATTTGATTAGTCAAATAATAACATAAGGATATTTAAATGACAAGAAAATTCGTTTAACCGATATCAATATGGGGAGGGTGTTTGTAGCCATTTTGAAAAGTGAAGTGTGGTGAACCCTACTTATGGATATGGCCTCAGCCAGACATGATTGTGAAGTCCCATTTATAACCATTTTGTGTTCGGGAGTATGTGGAAAGTGATTACTGATATCCAATTCATAACCTTTCCATGTTCGAGTGCATTGGGGAAGTGGAAAGTGAATATGAAAGTGAAAAGTGAAAATTAATATGTGATGTATCCACGTGGTATAGGGGATCCTTAGTGCTCTCGTTGATGTTGACAGAAATGATATCGCACGATTAAACTCTTTAAAGATAAAAATATAGAAATTATAAACCTTAATAGACATGTAACTAAGAATGAAAGTTCAACTAAAAAGTGATAAGGGAACGTAACGTGAGACAATATTGACATATGTAATGATAAGTAATTCAGTGACAAGTGCAAGTATTATGAAACTAGTTAACAATATTATTTGTTTATGTAAATGTGATGTTTATGAAATCATATGTGAAAGTGTGAATTATTGAGATGTGTGAAATTATGGTTACTATATTGATTGGGAATTAGTTTTGAAGAAGATATGCATTTGTTTTGTGAATCTTGTGTGATTGAGTCTGTGCATGTCTTTATTTTGCGCACTACTCCTCTTCCTTCCTGAGTCCAGGAAGTTCAACTCAATTCACACCCCCCAATGTAGAATGATCTAGATCAAGAGCAAGTTCAAGGATAAAGAAAGACTTTGTAGAACCTTTAGTGATCTTGAGAGTTTGTCTTGTAATGTCAGTTTAATTATATTATAGTGATGCAATGTAAAAAAATTTGTAATCTTCATGACTTTTAATTCCCTATAGGAGATGATTGAATCTTAAAGTTTTCGCTTATCGTTGTGTAAAATTACCAAGTTATTTACGTAGAATAGTGCT
>NW_019014372.1:20905-53097 GCF_000150535.2 Carica papaya | reverse complement strand
GCACTCCCCCTCAAGCTTGTTTGAAGATAGATATTGAGCAAACCAAAATAGTTGAATAAGAAAACGAAAAGATTTTATTACTTTGTATTTAAATCTTATTTGCCAAGATATCAAGCTGGTTTTAACATGAAGCGCATGAAATTTTATCTGATAGTTGAGTAATAACTGAAAATTTGTAATTAAATTTTTCGTTTATTAAATTTTTATTCATGATAATTAATTTACAACATTTGAATACATATAGGAGAAAACTAGATAGAGTTTTCGTAGGAAACTAAATATAAATAAGTCCCTTAAAGAAAAAAGATTTTCTAGTTATGGAAGTTGTCTATGAATAAAGATATCTCTAAATATACCAATTTGTATAGGAATTGAACTTCTACAATAAATCAGATTCCTATGCTCCCCTTCAAGCTGGTTTGCAGATATCGAGAAAACCAAAATAATTGAGTAATAAAAAGAAAAGCTCTTATTACTTCGTTTTTTTAAAAAAATAAAAATAAAAGAAAGGAAAAGATATTATTTACCAAGATCAAGCTGGTTTTAGCATGAAGCATATGAAACTTTACAAGATAGTTGAGTAATAAACTGAAAATTTGTAATTAAATTTTCTATTTATGTAATTTTTATTCAAAATACTTAGTTTATAATATTTGGACATATATAGGAGAAAATTAGAGAGAGTTTTAGTGGGAAGCTAAATATGAATCAGTCCCATAAAAGAAAAAAATATTTTAATTATGAAAGTCGACTATGATTCTGTTTTATAAGGAGATATCCCTAAATATACCAATCTCTACCGAAATTAGATTTCTATAAGAAGTCGGATTCTTACGGTCTCCCTCAAGCTAGTATGAAGAAATTGAGCAACCCAAACTTGGAACTCAATTATTTGAAAATCTGGCTAGCTAATGCCTTGATGAAAATATTCGTGGTTTGATGACATGATTGAATATGCCACAAAGATAGTACTCCTAACTCTATTTTTTCTCTCACAAAGTGTATAGTAATCTCTGAATACTTAGTTTGATCATGATGGACTAGGTTTTTTGTTATGTTTATTGTGGATTGATTGTCAAATAGCACTTTTATAGGTTATATAGAGGGAATTCTTAATTCACCAAATACCCCTTGTAACCACATTCTTTCACAGGTAGCATATGCTAAAGCTCTAAATTCAGCCTTAACATTACTCCTTGGTACCATTGGCTGTTTTTTGCTTCTCTAAATAATTAGGTTTCCCTAAATATATGTACAGTATTTAGACGTGGATTTTCTGTCAATTATAGAATAAGTTTAGTCTGCATCAGTGTATATTTTAATTTCTTGATTTCTATTTTTCTTAAAGAATAGTCATTGTCCAGCTATCATTTTTAGATACTTAAGAATCCAAAATACTTCCTCCATAGTTCCTCAGGTTGGGTTACTGATAGTAAAGCTAATATCTGATATAGTATGTGAGAGGTAGACATTGGTATCTTTCTTTGTCAACTGAAACACTGTTAATTTTCTTTTCCAGTTTAATGTTGACATCCATAGGTGTGTCTGGAAGCTTGCGCCAAAGAGTTCTAGTTGCTACTAGAAGAGCCAATATATATTTTCGCTAAGAAATTGAGATTTCTTTCCTTAATCTAGCAATTTTTATTCTAAAAAAATATTTGAGGTTTTCATAAGTTTTTAATATCAAATTATTTAGTTAAGATCTTTTTTAGTATGAGTATTTTCTCTGTTCATCTCATGTAATTATTGTATTATCTGCATATATAATGAGGATTACCATTTTTCCTTGAGAATCATACTTGACAAATATAGTATGATCTGTTTGGTATTGTGAAGTTTTTAGAAAAAATAAACTTCTAATTTTTTATTCCTTGTTTTGTTTACATTTAGAAGATATATATAGATTAATTATCTTTATTCTATTTGAATTCTAATTATATGATATAATTATAGTATTAGAACTATCAATAATATAATATTTTACTTAACATAAAATCCTTATCAACGCTCCCCCTTAAGTTGGCGCAAAAATATCACACATGCCCAACTTGCAAATCAGGTTCTAAAGAGATTTGTTGCATAGTTCTTTAGTGAAAATATCAGCCACTTGGTTGCCAGAAAATACATGATATAAGCATAGAGAGCCACCAACCACCTTCTCTTTTGTGAAGTGTCGATCAATTTCAATGTGTTTTGTCCTGTCATGTTAAACTGGATTATAAGTAATGTTAATTGTTGTTTTATTATCACAAAATAAGGAGAGTTTCTCATTTTCAAGCAGTTTTAACTCCCTCATTAGCTTTTGCAACCATAGTACTCAACATACTCTTTGGGTCATTGCTCTATATTCTATCTCAGCACTGGAGTGAACAACGACACTTTGTTTTTTACTTTTTCATGTGATTAAGTTGTCTCCTACAAGTGTGCAGTACCTTATAATTGATTTTCTATCATATAGGGAATCAGCCCAATCGGCATCTGTAAATGCTTCTATTTTAAGGTAACCATGCTTAGAAAAGAGCAACCATGCTTAGAAAAGAGCAGAGTTTTTCCTGGTGCAGACTTCAAGTATCGTAATATGTAGAAGACAACATGTAAATGAGTCTCATGAGAATCATGCATGTACTGGCTCACAAGACTAACTGCATATGCTATATCGGGTCTGGTATGTGAGAGATAAATGAGTTTTCCAATTAGTCGCTGGTATCTTCCCAAGTCAACTGATATACCACTACCTGCTTGCAATTTGTGGTTGTTCTCAATAGGTGATTCTGTCGGCTTGCAACCCATCATACCAGTCTCTTCTAGTAAGTGTAGGATATACTTCTTTTGAGAAATGAATATCCCTTTATTGGATTTGGCAACTTCAATCCCCAAGAAGTATTGCAATGTTCCTAAATCTTTTATTTCAAACTCTTGAGTAAAAAGTTTCTTCAACCGAGCCATCTCCTTTATATCATCTCCAGTCACCTCAATATCATTCACCTAACAATAGGAAGAGTGACTTTACCTTCACGATGTTTTAATAAATAAGGTATGATCCGCATTGCTTTATTGATATCTAAAAGAGATTATAACTTTTCTAAACTTTTGAAACCATGTTCTTAGAAACTACTTCAATCCATATAAAGTATTTTTTAATTGACAAACTTTTCCTTGCATCTTTTCATCTTCAAATCCAAGTAGAATTTCTATGTACACCTCTTCCTCTAAGTCTCCATGGAGGAATGCATTTTTTAATCAAACTGCTGTAAATTGCAATCAAGGTTAGCTGCGCAATAAATCCTTTACCCACCAATCTAGCTTTGTACCTTTCGATCGATCCGTCTGCTTTGTGTTTTACAGTGAACACCCGTTTGCAATCAACTACCTTTTTTTCCTGTGGAGGTGAAATAAGTTTCCTTGTTTCATTCTTTGTTAATGCTCTCATTTTTTCAAACATGGTTTTCTTCCGCTTGGGATCTAATAGAGCTTCTCTCCAATCTTATGAAATAGACACAAAGAAAACAGATAAGACAAAAACTCTATAGGAGGGATATAGAGAGTCATAGGAAACAAAGTTAGATATAGGGTGCTTAGCACAAGTTCTCGTTTCCTTTGTAATAGCAATAGGTTTATCTGATAAATTACAAGAGAAAGATAATTCACCAGTATTTTCTGGAACCAAAGAAGATTCTTGACCTGGGACAGACTGCAAATTGACTTTTTCATATTTCTCTCTCCTTGAATACCTTTTCAAGTCTGATTTATCTAGATGTCCAACATTATTTTCTTAATTAAAACTTTCTGTAATATAATTCTCCCCTTGAATATGATTATCAATCTTTACCCAATTAGGTATCACTTCTTCCTTCTCACTCTTCCTCTGAAGAGGTGTTAGGTTTGAGTTGAAGTAAGGCTCATTCTCCCTAAAGGTAACATCCATAATTACAAAGTATTTTCTAAATGGTGGATGATAACACTTATAGCCTTTTTGGGTAGAAGAATATCCAACAAATACACACTTAAGAATTATAGGTTTTAGTTTACCCACGTTTCTAGCATGAACAAAGTACACACATCCAAAACACTTTTGGGGGAACAATATAGGAATTGTTTCCTTACAAAACCTCCATAGGATTTTTAAAATTTAAGATCTGCAAAGACATTCTATTGATAAAATAGACAGTTAAGAGAATTGCATCTCCATTTTGTGGTAGATTCATGGTGAACATTAGTGATCGAGCTACCTCTAGTGTGTATCTGTTTTTTCTTTCAACAACTCCATTTTGTTCACTGGTGTAGATACAAATTGTCTGATGAAATTATCGCATTTGACTCCAAATAGGCACGAAATCCACTATCCATATATTTTGTACCATTATCAGTTCGCAGAATCTGAATTTTAGCACCAAACTATATACATATCATTTTGTGGAAAGATTGAAAACATGAAAATATATCACTTTTTGCTTTTAACAGATAAATTCATGTTAATGTAGTACAGCAATCAATAAAAGTAACAAACAATCTTTGACCAGAAAAAGAGGTATTCTGAGTAAGTCCCCACACATAAGAGTGAATAGTCTTAAAATGATTAATACTTCTATTATTACTTAAATGATAAGAGTTCCTTTTATGTTTAGTAAGTTCGCATGTATCATAAAATAAAGACTTCATAGAAGTTCTTTTAAATAACTTAAAATATAATTTTTCCAAAATAAAAAAGGAAGGATGTCCCAATTGTCGGTGCCATTGTAGTATCTCCATATTGACTTCTTTATTCCCAATAGTTGTTTGATTTCCAATTAAATTCAGATGTCTATCCAAGACATATAAGCCATCTTGCAGTCTACCAGTGCCAATCCTCTTCCCGATTTGAAGATCTTGAAAAATACAATGATCAGGAAAAAAATCAATTTTACAGTTGATATCTCTAGTTATGATACTAATAGATAAAAGATTATCAGAAAAATTAGGCACATGTAAAATTGAAGACAGTATAATAGTAGGAGTACAATTAATGGAACCTGTTCCCGACACGGGGGTGTATAACCCATCTGCTATACGGACAATATCCCCTTCAATACAAGAAGTTGAAATAGAATAAACAATACCTGATTTTACCATATTTGATGTGCCAACAGTTAATGAAGAGTTAAGTTGACTCAAAAGGTGCTTTAGATTTTGAATTTTTTTGTGGAAAAGGCTCTAATGGATTGTGAAGTAGGTGTTTCCCTAGTTTCAACAAAATTTGCTTGAGCTCTTGTGGTTCCACCTCTTCTTTCTCCCCGACCTGTAATTGGTCTTCCATGCAACTTCCAACAAGTTTCCCTAGTGTGTCTTGGCTTGCCACAATAGTCACATTTTCATATATCTCTGGATTGATCAGACTGAGCAACTAGTTCAGCTTTCTCAACTGGTGCAATGTGAAGCATGACATTTATTCTACTCTCTTCTTGTTGAACATAAGCATAAGTTTGTTCTAATAGGGAAAAAGATTCTTACCAAGCACTTGGACCCGTATTTGATCATATTCGGTGTTCAAACTAGTTAAAAAATTATAAATTCGCTCTTTTTTTATCAATTTCTGAAATTTGACTGCATTTACAGGGCACTCTGCTTGAAAATCTTGATAGTAATCTAACTTCTGCCATAATACATTTAGTTCAGAAAAATATTGAGAAATAGTCATCTGTCTTTGCTTTGTGCCATGAACTTTATTCCGGAGTTCATAAATCTGGGCGTCATTACCCATCTGTGAATATGTAAGAGATGTTGCATTGCATATTTTTTCGGTAGTGTTAAGCAACCGATGTGTTCTGGAAATATAGAATTGCATGATATTTATGAGTCATGACATTACCAATGAGCTCTCAGAGTCTCATCTATTATATTTTAAATTACTAATATCTGGTTTCTTCACATCACCAGTAATATAACCCTACAATCCTCTAGATTTGATGAACAATGAATAAGATCTCGACCAATTAAGATAATTAGTTCTATCAAGTTTTACAGGACTAATTTGTAATGAAGGATTATCAAAGCTAGTAACACTCACTTTTTTTACTTTTATAATTTTAGAATGCTAAAAATAAGAAGAAAAAATACCCAGTAATAAAAAATGAATCTCTTATTTGCACCAAGAAGCCAAAAAAACGGAATTAGATTTGGTTCGACTCTAAACGGATCGGGTTTAGTTCTAAAACGGCTCAGACTTGGCTCTAAAACGGCTCAAAGTCGGCTTGGTTTGTCTTCTCCGAACAGATCTCTGAACGTGCGCAGAAAAAGTTAATGGTGTGTCCTTTTTTACCTGCATCTATTGATGTGCGGCTGTAATTTTTTACTAGCGTTTTTAGATGTGCGGCTGCATTTTTTTACTGGCGCTTAGCGCTTATGGTTGTGCGGTTGTATATTATTATCGGTGCTTTTGGAGGTGCGGCTGCACTTTTTACCGACGCCTGTGAATGTGCGGCTTCAATTTTTACCGATACCTGCGAATGTGCAGCTCCAGTTTTTACCGACGCCTGCAAATGTGCGGCTGCAGCTTTTTATCGGCGCTCTGATATCCTGAAGTTTTTATAAAAAATAAACTTTTCATTTTTTATTATTTGTTTTGTTTACATTTAAAAGATATATATAAACTAGTTATTTTTATTATATTTGAACTCTAATTATAAGATATAATTATACAATTAGAATTATAAATAATATAGTATTTTATTTAACATAAAATCCTTATCAACATATTGATTATGTCCAAACCTCTTGATTGTTTACTGAATTTGTTGAACTATGTTTTTTGGAGATTGTTTAACTCCATATAAGAACTTTTTGAGTCTGCAAACTTTTTTGTTAATGACTTGACTTTCAAGACCTAGTAGGATCTCCACATAGACTTTTTTCCACTTTTTCAAAAAAAGTATTCTTCACATCTAGTTAGAATACTGGCCAATCCAGATTGGCAGGTAGGGGCATTAGTATACAGATTATGTTAAACTTTGTTATTGATGCAAATATCTCTTTATAATAGATTCAATTTGAATATGTTGATGCTATCATAAGTATTATGCTTAATTGTGAACACCTATTTATTGTCGACTAAGTGCTTCCCAGATGGTAATTCTGTTATTTCCTAAGTCTAATTTTTTTCTAAGGTTTGGATTTCCTCTATGATTGCAATTTTTTATTCGAGAACTTTAATGATTCATGTATTATCCTTGTTATCTATAGTTTTGTCAATATTACTGACAAATGCCTGGTGAATTGATTACAATCTTTTGTATGAAACAAAATTATGAATTGGATAATCAATACATTCTTTTTTTTTCTCTCTTAAAATAATACTTCATCATCATATAGATTATTTAGGAAGAGATCTGAACTTGGATTACCCAAAGTATTCAATAATAGTAGATATGGATCTGGATTAGATTCATGACTTTGATAAGGTGTTTGTGGCTCTTTCTCTTCTTGGTTCTAGTTCCTTCTGGTGTAGACCCGAAGTTTAGGTTTTTCAGTGTGATGAGTAGGTTCAAGTCCAAATATCTCATTTCAATTTATGTCTTCTGAAGAATGAACATATTTAGTTGGAGGACAATTAAGATACTCAGTGCTAGAGTCCCAAAATCAGGATTCTTGTGTATTCTTCTCCCGTTGAATGCTAATTTTGTAGTATGGTTGGTATTCATGAAAGATAACATCCATGTAGTTATAAAACTTTCGAGTGACTGATGAATAACACATATATCCCTTTTGGTTTGATGGATACCTATTTATTGTCGACTAGGTGACTGGTGAATAACACATAGTACGAGTATGTTTTGATAATTGACAAATTTCATAATGAAAAAATTTTGAATTTTTATTTCTGAATAAAAAAAGAAACAATTTTGAAGGTTTATAAGTTTGAGTATCCCCGATCAATAATGCCTTAAGATAGTTATATTAAGATTGTCGAAGTTTGACTATCTTGAGAGTCAACACATATAGCGTTATGGAATTGTCTCCAGACAGATCTATTATCCTTGAAGAGAAAGAGTTCAGGTTACACCTTAATATTGCCATTATTAAATTTTTATTCATGCTACTTAATATGCACTATCTAAATATATATAGGAGAAAATTAGAGAGAGTTTTAGTAAAAAACTAAATACAAATCAGCTCGTAAAAGAAAAAGATCTTATAGTTATGGAAATCGACTATGATTCTACTTTATTGAGAGATTTTTCTAAATATATCAATCTGCATGAGAATTGGACGTATACAAGAAGTCAACGTTGTATATAAATAAAAAAAAATATCTTAGTGATTACTGCTGTGTGCTAATTGGTTATTGGATTTTGAAATTTTCTGAGTCTTGGCTATATTTTGGACAAGTAGACTACTTTGTGGAATTCATTTTGGAAATTCATGCGTATGAAAATTTAAATGCAAAAGATGAAGTTCAACCCTGAGAGAATTTAACAATGCATTTCAATATCCATAAGTTAGATGAGTTTTGAACTTCATCATTTCAATACTATGTAGAAGCTATTTGGAGTTAAATTTTCTTCCATAATTGAACCAATAATGAATTTTCTAATGAATTTTATAAAAGAGTTGTGTTTGGTTGTTCCAAACACAATAATCATATATTACACTGTTAGATTTTTTCTTTTTCATGTTATTTTCACAAACAGTATAGGAAGATATATTTTCATGTTACCTCTGATTTTCCAAATTTTTTCTTGTGGGCCATCAGTTCTGGTGGCCTGTTCAGTCCTTATGTAATTTCATACCAAATTATCATGTATAGTCAAGATAAGCTTATAATTCATCTATTGCCTGTGACTTTATAACATTAGATACATAAGGATAAATCATACTTTAATTCTGAACTCTCTTGAACTTCAGTTTTTCCTTGTTATTTGGATTCATTTAATCCAAATTACAACAATTTTATGCCTTGCAGGACAGTTTTCACTGTAGATGTTCATAGCTGACCTAATGCTTCTGTAATATGTAGGTTCCTACCATGTATACCCGACTTATACAAGGTTACGAATCAATGGATATGGAGCTGCAGTCTGCTTCTGCCTTTGCTGCAAAACAGTTGCGCCTTATGGTCAGTGTACTGTAGGACCTCAAGTGCATGTCTTTTTCCACCAAACTGGGAATATCAGTTGACTTTATGTTTTTAGGAATGACTCTACTCCGTTAAGTTTAACTTTCTAAAATTAAGTCATTTTAATCGAATCTTAATTATGTGTAGAACTGTGCCATTTTGTCCTGTAAATGTTGTTCTCAATTTTTCTATTTCAATGTCAAATCTGATTCCTAAAAGAAAGCAAAATACCTTTTTTTTCCTAGATGTGTGGCTCATCTGCACTTCCTCAGCCAGTTATGCAACAGTGGGAAACTATCACAGGACATCGGCTTTTGGAACGGTATGGCATGACAGAGGTATGAACTCTTATGTTTAGGTTCCTTCCTAAGCTTTTTATTTGCTCAACAAAGAAGTACATTCAGATTTTGCTGTTATGTACTCAATTTTTTTTTATAATAATGGTATTAACTTCATGTCCTTAGTTTGTCATGGCGATATCAAATCCCTTAAAGGGTGCACGAAAGGCAGGCACTGTTGGCAAACCATTCCCTGGAGTGGAGGTTCGTACGGTAGGCCAAATTGTAGGATCCAACATTAACTGGCATTAAATGTAATGTTATGAAGGTCATAACAAAGTCTATGCTTATGCAACTGATAACAGTGAATCTTCATGATTCCTCGCTAAAACATACTATGTAGTATGATAAACTATGGAAAGATTTTTGTTTGAATTTATTATATTACTGATCTTATCAACTGTATAATAGTCTAACTTTTTTTTTACGTACTAATGATCTCTTTTCTCTGAAAAAGTTTCTTTTGGTAATGCTTCTACATTTCCTGTTTGTAGGTCAAGATTGAAGAAGATGAAAGTGAAGGTGATAAAAGTGGAGTAGGTGAGCTCTGTGTTAGAAGCCCATCATTGTTTAGTGAATACTGGAGACTGCCTGAAGTAACTAAGGAATCATTTACTGATGATGGTTTCTTCAAGACTGGAGATGCTGGTCGAGTGGATGAGGATGGATACTACATCATTTTGGGACGTAAGGAGATCTAAATTCCAGTATGCATAGTATTCTTGTGATTTGTTATTTCTTTATCACCGGGCATGCATATCATGTATGATCTGTGTAGTATGCTTTTAAGCCTAGAATTTTGGTTATGTAGAACAAATTAGGATTAATCTGCTTATTTGGAGATTTGATGATGAAAACCTAGACATTACACTAAATATGTATTTTAGACATCACATCTAAAAAGTGTTAAACATTACACTTGATGGTTTAATAACATTTACACAACTAGAAAATTAAAAAAATCTCAAAATATTTTATTAAATAACCGAAATCAGTCTGGAAAGTGAAATTAGGGAGAAATTCATATTGTTTCATAAGTAGCACTTCTTCAATAAGATTACATTAACAAATACTAATTTTAATGGGATTAGAAAATAATATTACTATAACAAATAGGAAAACTAAATACTAAAAAAATTTAAATTTTAAATTTTCGAAAATTATAATTATAGACTTCTAAATAGTGCAATAGTCGTATATTTGATAAGATTATATTTTGTAATCTATTTAGCAATCTAGATTTGACATATTTTGCATCATTCTCTCCTCATGAAAACTTGGCCTTGAGTTTTAAAATAATGAATGATGTAAAACTCTAATCTTCAAACTGTCGTTTAAAAATTTAGCAAACTTATGCTATGTCATTCTTTTCAATATGAAAAATAATTGAAACAAAATTATTTAAGAGTATAAAGTTCCGTCATTAGAATGAAACCAACATAATGACCAATTGGTATATCAAGTTTCTCCTTGTATAAAGCTTCCATAAGGTTGTTGATGCGGAATCCAGGATCAACGTTATAATCCATAACTTAATTTACACAATGTTCATCAAGGCACTAAAGACTTAAATCTTATAAAAACTCTCCCTACTTAACCTATTATCAATAGAGTGATAGAAACTAAGATCATTAAGAAGAATTAGATCTTAAAGAAGAAAAGCAATTGAGAATGCAAAAAAAGACAATTATCGAGAATGATGTATATATTCGGTTTTGCCCTTAAGGAGGAAAACCAAAGATGTCCCTAAAATTCTACTCCCGATGCACACTATGTTCTATAGTGAAGATGAAGTCTTATGCTTAATAAGATGTGTAATTAATGGATGCACGTTGATTTTTGGATGAAGAAACAAAAAAAAGAGCCTTTGCCTTATGGTGATGAAGAGATCGGTCTTGCACCGTTGTAAAGAAGGATAGTTGAGCACAAAAGGTAAGTACTTTTCCGATTAGTGTATTGAGTAATCAAGATTTCTTTTCTTTGTTTCCTTTCTTTCTTTCTCTTTTTTTTTCTTGTTTTTTTTACTAAATAGGAAAGGTAATTACAAAAGAAAAGAGACTCAAATGATGGTGATGATGATGTTTAGCTCAACAAGAAAGTAACAAGCGAAGAAAGCGTCAAGTTGTTGCTTCTTTGTTGGGTCGATGTATGTATACAGATTATTTTTTTTGTGTGGGTGATGAAAAAAAATGGTGCAAGAAACTAAGCACAATTGCAAAGATAGAAAGGTTTAGAAGGAGGTTAAACTCTGATAGTAAATGATACGGAACTCAGGATCAACGTTTTAATCCAAAACTCACACAATGCTCATTAAGGCACCAAAAACTTAAATACTATGAAAACCCTTCTTACTTAACCCGCTATCAATAGAATGATAGAAACTAAGATCATTGGAAAATTAAAAGAGTATGAATAGGAAATACACCACAAGAAATATCTTGATAAGTTGATCCAACTCCTTGCTTAACAAGAAGGATGAAGATACTTTATTAGTTGAAAGAAATTTTATAATTTTATTGATTGAAACTTGAATGGTTATAACTAGAAATTGAAGGCTTATTTATACATTAGGTCATGTGCAATACAAGAAAAAATAACTCTCTTAAATTAATTGTAGAAAATTACATAAAAAATTAAATATAGACTTAAATGAGCAAATACTAAGAATCAATAAGATTACAATCAAAATAAAGTAGATATAGTCTACCATCTTTTAAATGGAAAAAATTTTAATTAATTATAGAGATAATTGAGGGAAGAATTAAGAAATATTTTGACCGATTTATGAAAGGATTAATTGCTCCCATAATCTCTCCAAAATCTATGAGATTTCAATCTCCCATTAAGGCATGAGATTTAATTTTCTCTTAGTTTCTTATGCAGTTTAAGAAGGAAATCCCCTTTTGGCTAACTCTCCCTTTAGGGGAGAAGATTGTTGGAAGGTTTGGGAGAAGAAATCCCTTATTGGATCTTCCTCTTCCACTTGGATTAAGGTGTTGTACCATAATGCCCTTGGATTGATGGACTTATTTTCTGTCTTTGGCCTTCTTTAATGTTCCATCACATCCCCTTATGATCCATTCTTGGATGAAGAGTTGAAAAGGTTGTTGTAATCTTTTTATTCTCCCTCTTGTAATGGGCCCACTTGATATTATAATATTTTTGTGGTCCATGCTCACATTAGTTGTCTTTTAGGAAAAATTTGGAATCGGAACTGTTGACCAGAATATTATGTTGTTCAATTAGTTGAGATATTTTTTCCATTATAAATCTTCCCATAATCTTTTCCATAATTATATAATTAGTTAGAATCAATTAGAGTTGCTATTATAATGTTAATTTACTTATCTGTGGGTGGGAATTCTGTATATATACCCTAGTTGTAACAACATAAGAGGTATCAGAATTAAAGTTAATATTTTTTTTACAAAAATCTTAATGGCATCGGAGCTAAATAAGGTTATTTTAGGGTTTATTTTTAGGGTTTTAATAGTACAATAGGCTAACTTGGTACCCATATATCAAAATTTACTCTCACCACCCACCCAGACATAGTCGCAGCCGCACCGCCGTCACACACCTAGATTGGGCCTTTTTTGGCCTATCGCACGCGATCCGGCTCGAAATTATGCTTACAGGCTCCTGACTTCATACGATTGCCATGCATTCAGCCGATCTGCTGGTCTGAGCACTCTACCACACCATTCAGGTCCTTCCTTGCACAGAGATGTCTCAATGGCCCTTCTGCATGCTAATCCGCTCTGATCTGGTTTGTCCATGCACTAAGTCGAGCTAATCTGTCAATCTGAGCCTTCTGCCACGCCAATCTGGCCTTTCCGCACATTGAACAGCCTTGATATAGTTTGTCCACATGCCGAGCTAACCGGCCTTCTTTGGTTCAATTTTTAGAGTGTCCCTGCGTTTGTCACCGCTGCCTTATCTGACAGATTTGGTTATGGTGATCTTCTTTGGGTTTGCAATGTCTTCTTTTTCACATTCGTTGGTGCTGGTTAGAGAGTGTATTTTATCTCGTTGAGATTAATTACTGGATATTGTTCTTTTTCTATCTCTAGTTACTTTAAATAATGATAAAAATAAAGAAATTCGTTGTTTCTAGTTCAGATGGTCCTTCATCAACTATTGAACTCTTTTCAAACGAGGAGATTCAAAGCCTGAAGCATATCATCTCTATTAACTATTCATCAACCATTGGTGCATTAAAAATAGTAAAATCAGGTCTACTATTTTCAATATTGATACTTAGATTATAGACTCTGGAGCTAACAGACACATGATAGATTCTTTTAAAGACTTTCTAATCTATTGTCCTTGTATTAAAAAGGAAAATGTCCATATAGCATATGGATCATACGCTCCTGTATTTGGAATAAGTTTCATTAATTGTATTTCAACATTATTTTATTTTCAGTTTTTCATGTGTGTAGTTTTTCTGATAATTTTTTATCTGTTAGTGTCATCAATAGAGATTTTAATTGTAAAATTGTATTTTTTCCTGATTATTATATTATTCAAGATCTTCAAATAGAGAAGAGGATTAGTACTGGTAGACTGCAGAATGCGTTATATGTCTTGGACAAAAGTTAAAGTGTAATTCGGAATCAAATTGCCTTAGAGAATATAGAAGTCAATCGAAAAATTCTACAGTTGCATCAACAGTTGGGACATCCTTCATTCTTTACTTCAAAAAAAATTCTCTCTCATTTTGCTAAAAAAAACTTTTATTGATTCCTTATTTTGTAATACTCGAAATTAATTTTAAAAAATTTAAAATTAATGTATAAAATATAATTTTTAAATTTATAAATTTTTATTTAATGTAAAAATTAAGAAAAAATAGGTGGAGAACGAAATTAAAAATAATTTTGGAAAAAATAGGTGAAAATTTGGTTATGGGGTGTTTTTGAAAGAAAAATCGGAAAATGGGGGTCAAAACATAATTTAGAAAAAATGTGCCACGTAGGACCACCCAGTGAGTAGTCCCAACGAACTGGAGTGCGTCGCGTGACAAGGCACCCTGACTCGGTGCCACGTTGGCAATTCGCGTGCCCGCGATCGGACGGTTCGGATTTGTTCCCGCGCGCGTGGACAGTCCAAATCCGTTCCCTCTTTAAACGCGATCGTACAGTGGAGGTCAAATCGCGATGAAACGGTTCAGATTCATTTCTTTTTTAAACGTGATCGGACGGTCGAGATTAAACGCGATAGACGGTACAGATTAAAGGGAGATGAATATAAATATATCACTTCACACCAAACTCTAACCCTAACCGCCAGCCCCCCACCGGAGAAGAAGAACCAGTCGCCAGAGAAGGGAGCCGACCGCCACCCACTGCCATGCCGGAGCCACCTTCAATTGCCCAAAAAAAGTAAAAATTTTCTCTTTCGCTCGAAATTTGATTTTGAACACTCCCATGACCAAATCGGAATAAAAGGATCGGTGGATGAGGCGAAAACCGCAGGTAAAGCCCGGCACCGCCGCCGGAGGAAAAATTAAAAACCACCTCAGATGAGAATCTTCCTTATTCCTGTTTCGTGCAATTTTTCCACCATTGTATTTACCATTATGTTTTTCACAGGTTAACCGAAGAAAAACACCCAACCGCGAAGGGGAGCTGACGGAGCCGCCGCACCGAAAAACCCCGCCGCCGATGAGCTTCTGTTTTTTGACTTTTTTTGGCCAACTGAGGCCCGCCCCTTGAGGTGTTTTCTCGCAGGGATGAGTATAAAATCGGTCGAAATCAGCCAAAACTATCCGAAAACGGCCAGTCCGAAGATAACCGCCGCCGCAGGCGGCGTGCCGTCGTCGTAGGATTCATAACCATCATCCCTAACAATTAAATCATCATTCTCGTAGGATTCATAACCATCATCCCTTTCCTCCATCTATCTCTTCTATTGCATTCCAAAATGCAAGTTATTCTTTGGGCATTGTTAGCCTATGTGTCCACTTGTATGTTGACCATGATTTCTATGTTAAATATTTTAAAAGAATATAATGTTATTAAGGTGTTCGACTACAAAATCTGATGTACATGAGGTTTGATTATATATATATTTTTATGTAGCTCGGGAACTATATTTAGGACGGGGAAGAATTGTTTTGACTCCCAAAACCTCACACAATGTGGCAATCAGAAAGTTTAACTATCTAATTTATCGTCCCTACTTGAAAATACATCCACCAATATGGCATGCAAAATCAAAATAGTAGGGAAATAAAAAGAATAAGAATGTTGCAACTTACCCGATAAGTCGATATCAATTCTTAGGCTCAACAAGTTTTTTGGAAGCTCCCTAACTTAAAAAATTTTAAAAACTTAAAAAACACTCAAAGAAAATTAATAAAGCTAATTTCAAAGAAAAAGAAAAGCTTTAATTTCATTAATATCTTAAAGTTGTGATTATAGTTTAAGAATTGAGGCCTTTATATATGCTTTTATTTATTATTCAACTAAGGGTAAGATTACAACTTCTTACTTGGACTCTTAAACAAAATTTAAGTAGAAAATTAAAACAAAAATAATTAAATAATTAAATTTTTATTGAAACTTAATAAAATAATAAAAAATAATTAAATAAATATTGAAAAAATCTTCTCTCCTTATCCAAATCTCCATGTAGGTTGATCTTCCTTGAACTTCCAATTTGAGTAGAATTTCTCTTTTGATTTTGCACTTTAAATACATGTTAAATTTGTAAAAGTCCCTTGCTGTAGGAATCCTTGGAAAATTAGGAAAAAGGGAAGAAAAGAGTCCAAAAAGGACTCACCTTGTGGCTGCCTGTCTGATCCGTGCGGGTGCATGCATGCCTGCACATTGTTGCTGTGTGCGGGTGCAACTTTCCCGCTCGCTCTGCGTTTTTCGTGCAGGCAGAATTCCTGCATGTGTGGGTACCTTGCTTCGCACGTGTGCATGGCCATACATGTGTACCCGATGGGTACACATACTCATGATATTTTGGGCTTCTCATTATGGTGTAAATTCTTGATCCGGGCCTCTTTTTGGCCATGAGACCTAATAACTTCCGCGTCTCCCGTCTTTTCTGATTTCTCTTCTTCTTAGACCGAGGTTCAGGACCATTTAATTCCTTTTGGCTTCCTGACTTACTTTCCTGCAAGTCCTGGACTTAGATTTTGGTGGATCCGACTTGAGTACTTTCAGTTCGGGAACACTTCCTAGTGTACCCTGAAAGCACACTACTGCATGATCATTTCCGCCCTTTTGTTGTCACAGGGATCATCAGCTTGTCACAAGGTTTCTCATTTATTGTCACATCAAGTTAAATTATGTTTGCTTCAATTATTATTTAATTCCTAGGTCTAATTTTTTGATAGTTTTATGCATAATTAGAATATATATTGTGTTTAAGTTATTATTCGCTCACTTTGAGATTTGATTGTGGGGATTCAATTTATACTTTTCAAGGAAAATATTGAATTCCTGCCATTACAGAAGTTAGAAGTAGGTTTGCAGTAACTCAAACACTATATTCTCTGTTCTAATTAGGCATATTAACACTATGTTTGAATTCAGAGAAGCTAAGGAGATAAAAAAGGAACGGAGTAGAAATGCCACCTCCTTTCCATTATTTAAATAAAAATAAGTTGGTAAAACAAATCAAGGGATAGTGAGTATGCGTTCTATCCTTTTAATTTCTCAAGGTGGAGAAAAAAAAAAATTGAAAAGTTTTGATTGTTAAGTTTTTAGTTCTGCCTCAATTTTCTAACTTGTTATTTTAGTAATAAAGGTTACTATTGAAATTTTTCTTATCATTAGTCTTTTTCTTTCCTCTACAAACTCAAACCAAACAAAATTACGACAGTCATTTCTTTTCTTTTAATTTGTTAATTTTTGGTTTATCCAAACAAAGTAAATGTGTCCTTAGCTTTTCATTAAAATTCCATGTTTTCATTTTTTTTCTTTTTTTAAAATCTTACTTTCCTTTACAGTCCTTTGCTAATTTTTTTTTAAAATAAAAAAATCCTTTGCTAATTTTTATCCAACATAGTGTAAGACTAATATGTGAATTAGAATTAAAAATTGAACCAGATTTCGAACTTGAATGAAATGCAACCTAATAATATTGGGATTATAAGTAGTGTTTATGAGTTCCATTTAGGTTTAGGTCTTATGAATTAGGGTTACATTAGTATATGATGGGTGGCAACTCAATAACAGTCAGCTGCTCAACTATGGCAGCTAACATTCTCCGATACATGTCCTGAAAGAAATTTTTTGTAATTATTGTTTATATTTTTCAAGTATTTAGATTATTTAGATTTATTTAGACACACTTTAATTATAAGGATTGAAATCTTTTAGATTTTTTTTTTTTAATTTTTTATTAGTTGAGGTACTATAATATTTTAGTTTCTTCTTTTATAATTCTTATTATTACACTGCCTATATAAAGACTAGTAGCCATTGACAAAAAGAAAAGACATGATGATGAATTAAGAATTTCTTTGTTAGAGTTTTATTCCCTGTTATCTTTCTCTTTGTTCTTTCTTCTGATTATCTCTCTCTTTCAACAGTCGTTACAATATAATAACTATTGTTAGTTAAATATTTAGTATGAAATAGACTTATACTTGAAATTAGGAAAGCATGAGATCTTTTATAGCAATTAAAATCTGAGTTTAATTGTAGAACTAACACTTCTTCTAAGTTAGAAGATGAAAGCTTGAAGTTCATTATGAACGAGCATGGTCACGTAAGAGATGTTGGATGTTGTTGAAGTTTTTTCTGTTTATGTTGATAATATTGAGCAACTTCCCCTTTCAACAATCTTATTCTATCTTTTACTATGGTAGTGGTTCCCATTCATAATGACTACATTAAAGAGATTTCTTAAAATAATTTTATTTTGTCTCGTTTGTTTTATGATCCTAAGGAATCTATTGTTTTGGTTAACCTTCAATTTTTGTTTGAAAATTATCAAAAGTCTCAACTTTTTAAGATTTTGGAAAACATATTCAAACTTCTCCTATCTTGATGTTGTAACACTTCAAAACTTAAGGTCGAGTTTTCACCAAGTGGAGTAGGATGAAACAAAATAATAAAAATCTTACTTTGGAATAAATTTTCTATTATAAGATCGTTTCCAGTTATTTTTATCATTTTATATTCTTAACTTATTTAAGTTATTTAGGATTGTTTAGGTATCATAATGTTTTAATTGCTTTTTAGGTAAATTGTTAATATTGTAAAAATTATAACCTTTTAAATTGCTTCTTTTAATTTTTTTTACTAGTTGAGGTATTATAATATTTTAATTTACTTTTAAGTAAAATTTAAATATAAAGGCTAGTAGCTATCAACTTAAAAGAAAAAGAAAAAGAGGATGATAAATTAAAAATTTATTTGTTAAGGTTTTATTGTCTGTTATCTTTCCTTTTGCTCCTTTTTCAGATTATTGTTATGCCTAACCTATCTTATTCAGTGTATTTCTCCTGATATTTCTTTACAGTAATCTCTAATTTCTCCGATCTATTTTTATTCTTCTGTTTGTCTTCTAAATTTTCTCTAGTTCTAAATGATCTGAGACAAATTAATTTAACTGCTTCTTTGACATGCATCAGTTTCTCTATATTTTATTAGAATAAACTCAACATATTCTTATAGAAAAGTACTTGACCTACCTGTCATATTTCTGACTTTCTTTCCTATTAATTTTCTATAGTTACATAAAGATGTAAATGTATAATTGCATTGACCTACCATATATACTATATATATTTGATGAAAGCTACTTATGGTTAACATGATCCTGCCCGAAAATAGGAACTAAGAAATCAGGAGCCTCATAAGAAAACAAAACAGCATTATGTACATACAAACTTCCTTTGCTAAAATATGAGTTACCTTATATAATTTCTAAGAACCTAAAAGGATAAAAAGGATAAAAGTAGTTGTTTTACAGATAAGACATCTTCTAAAACATGCTAAAGTCTGAAAATACATTTGAAAAATATGAATATTTCTTGAGAATCACCTTCTACAATTATATGTTGAATCCCTCTCATACGCACCAACTCCAGTCCATAAGCTGACACCAATATTTCTGTAATTTCCACTGGTTATAGATGGGATTCTCTACGCATGCTTTCAAATACTATGTAGCCATTCCAATCTCGGCAAACCACACCCAATGTCATCCTTTCATCATGGTAAATTGATGCATCGGAATTGAGCTTAAATTTTTCTTGTGGAGGTGGTAGCCATCATGTTTGTTCTGCTTTGTTATTGCCATTTGATGTGTTACTCCTTGTTCCGAATCCCTTGACCCTATATACTCTCCATCAAATATAAGGATGCCTCTAGTTTCAGAACCAGAGTATGTGGGTCTACCAATTTTGATTTGTGGATCCATTGATTTCAGCTACACCAGATGCTCTGGAGTGTAAGCATACACCAGGATCTGCTAGAGGATTGGGAAGAAGAGAGACCTGTATTCAACCTATCACATATTTTTGTTGGTTACCTTTTGTGATAATATAGTATCTGCTTGTACTGTTCTATGTGTCTCATAGTTCTAATAGCTTTAGTCATCTATCTCTGCTAGCTAACGTGCGTGTTTTGCCTTCTTAAAATTCTCAAAAGAGCCATGCCATCTTGCTTTAAGATATGAAAAGCCTATATATAAATATATATTGTGCTATACTTTTTAATTGGAATGCAGCTTGTACCTCTTTGGTATGATATGATGTCTCTAAAATGCTTTATTTAGAATCTGTTGGATCCTATTCTATTTTTTCTTGCTAATGTTTTGGATATTCCATCTGTTATGTTATTTATCAGGTACGAGTGCTGACATTATGAAGGTTGGTGGATATAAATTATCTGCCTTAGAAATTGAATCTGTTCTTCTAGAGGTAATTACTTCTGTGATTCTGCTTTTGTAATTTCCTCATGTTAAAAGATTTTCTCCAATGAAGTGCAAAGTGGGTGTACGGAATCAGTATTTCTGTAAACAAGAAATGGTTTGTTGGAACTGAAACATCCCTGTTAGTAGTGCAGCATCCAGTTGTTGTCGAATGTTGTGTATTGGGCTTACCAGACAAGGATTATGGAGAAGCGGTGACTGCAATAATTGTACAAGATGCAGCAGCAAAGAAAACACGAGAGGAAGAATTGAAGTCTGCTATAACCTTGGAGGAACTTTGCATCTGGGCTAAAGACAAACTTGCACCATACAAGGTATTCGATTCATTTTTGCTCTTTTGGTCACAGAGATATAGTTTTGAACTCTAAGTATGGGTGGTATCTTTTCTCTTAAGTTATTGATCCTACGCACGGTGAAAAGTGTTTTCTTTTGTTCATGTGCAGCAGCTCCTTGGTTCTCTTGCAAATGGAATTCTTTTATAGTGAAACTAGTCTGTTATCATTTAGTGTTCTGTATGTCAAAAACTGACCTGTGCTTGGGATCATAGTGGAACTCCAAAAGCACTTTAGTGCAGTTGCATTCTTACTAATAAGTTGCTCCGAAGCTCTTCTTAGATATAAAAAACAACAATTCTTGTATACTTTCAGATTTATTCAAACAACTAAAGGCTTCATGTTTTACTAACCCAAACTATATAAAAGAGTCATGATTTTATCAAAAATATTTCTAGAAGAAACTACTTTTAAGTGGACAATCCACGTCGACTAAACCACGTAACCTTTTCTATCCACATCAGCTGTCATATCATTTGTATTAGGACTTGCATTAAATCTTTTTATATTAGCATTTTGCTTTTATGAGATTGATATTATAAAATCTTCCAACCCTAACGCCAGCTGTCTTTTCTGCTTCTCCTTTTCTTCTTCTCTGCTTGCGACTACTCCTCTTTGAAGTTCCTGTTTGAAGAGCATCATTCGTCTTGCATTTATTTTACCAACTTGAATCATTGAGTATCTGCTTGTGCTTTCAGCTACCAACCCGTTTGTTGATTTGGGACTCATTGCCTCGCAATGCTATGGGAAAGGTGAACGACCATTTTTTTCTTCAGTCATTAATCCATCATATTTTATTTGCTAACTTAACTTCAAAGAAGGATTTATAATCTGTTCCCTTGTGAATTTATCCAATTCCAGGTGAATAAGAAGGAGTTGAAGAAATCGTTGACTGGTCAATAATGATTAGTCATTAGATGGGACGTAAAACACTCAATGTTGTGATCTTGAAGTTCAAAATGAAGGTAGGGAATCTTTGATGTTTTCATTCTATATTTTCTTGCGCCAATTGTTGAAAACATCGATAGATAAATAGAGTATTTTGAGCAATCTAGTCCTACATAATTTATGTCCCTGTTTGAACAGAAGTAGTCTTCCAATTCTTTGTGATTGGGGTCTGATTCAATATTGTATGTGTATGACTTTGAACGAGTGATGGGATTCACGAGGCAAATAATGAAATAAAAGAGAAATTTGTTAAAGTTGTTAATTACTAGCATTACTGTAAAGTTCTTGAACAGACTTTTATACCCATATCGATCATAATGTATAGGGTTTTGAGTTCTTTCTGCGATTAGATGGATTTAGAGCTTTGAAAGTTGATTATGAAGGGGATGGTTTGGAATTGCAAGGGAAGTGAAAAGAACAGATATGGGATTTTGAAAAAGAAGAGAAAGTACGATACTTTTTCACTTATTTGTATCTTCCAAAATGTGAGAAGAAAAAAACTTGAAGGAAAAATGAGTTCAAGTTGTTTGACTCTTCAACAGAGAAGAAAAGATCTTAAATGTTTCATCTTTCATTTCTTTTGTGTAGACTTATACGTGTATATATATAAAGAAAATTGAGAAGAGAAAATTACCGATTATCATTTAAGTTGATATTAACATATAACTGGGGATGACAACTTGGTGGATGCAATGTGGCACTATCCCGCTGGGTCTTTGCTGAGGATTTCCCAATCGAACTCTTGATTTGACCCTGCTCGTCTCTGTTCTCGGTTGTTACATATATTTTTTTTATCTTAGAAACTAATTATATAATATTTCATACAGTTTCTTTTTTTTTTTTTTTTTTTTTTCTAAAATGATAAATCTAGAAGTACATGTTAAAAGTTTTGATATAATTGAATGAATGAGGATTATATTAAAGATATGAAATGACTAATTTGAAATTTAAAAGAATGAAATGAGTATAAAATCTTGGTTGTATTTGTATTTAGCAATTTGAATAATTTCAAAAACAATTTTGTATTGAATTATTTAGATAATTTCATTGTATTTGCACTGAGAAGATACACTAATAATTGAACACTTGTCATCAAAGGAATATTCTGAAGTATTCTTAAATTTATGAAGGAGATACACTAATAACAATCTTATTTATAACATTTGTTGTGCCACATTGATGAGGTCTACAGAAATGTAATTTTTTTTCACAGATCAAATCCCTATTTAAATCTTTTATACCCATGTTTTATATACGTCTACCATCTTCTCGTAGACACAACCATATTGAAGTATGTGTATGATGAGTTGTGTTTTGTGTTGTGCTCCCTATTTGCATATTTTTATAATTAAAGGGAATAAAATACATCAAGGTGGTGAGACTTAATTGAAAAAGCAAAATAAAGAAGAGTAAAAAATTACAATACAATCACATTGTCAATTACCCTTTTTTACCTCGAGAGGCCAAATAAAAATTGAAAGGGTAATAATGAAGAAATTATATGATAATGAAAACAATTAAAATGCAAAGTTGTCAACTCCATAAAATTGAAGCATTTTTGGGACTTTTTTATGCAATTGCCATGTGGAGGATTCAAAGAAGTTAAGACCATTCCTTGTGAAGGAAGTTTTGTTTGAAGACAATTGTTTTGTAATTTTTTTTTTTTTTTTTTTTTAAAGGTTTTTAGCTTATTTTTTATTTTCATGTTCTTTTGAATTCCTATTTTTTTTCCCCTATGATTAATAAATCAAACATAAATAGATAAAATACAGTATATAGTATATCGTAAAGATAATAATAATAAATAAGCAAATATATAATATTACTAAACAATTAGGATGCATCACGAGTTGGGTATTTAATACTTTTTTTTATCTCATTTCATTTTAAAAAATAAAAATATCTAAATTCTAAAATATTTATAAAAAAAAAAATTATTTTTTTAGAATTTTTGTAAAAAAAAAAAAAAAAAAAAAAAACTATTTATAGAATTCTTAATGGGCAGTAAATACCAACTTTAACATCGTTCAAAATTGTAAAAGCAATTTTTTAATTTGATTTGGATATTCTACAATCTTTCTTTTATTTTTTTCCCCTCTTTGGATCTTCCATTTTCTTTCATTGCCAACGTAAATTTTTCTTTTTTTCTTCTTTTTCTTCCATACCCTTCTTTAACCAGGGCTTTGTTCCTTTGTTTATATTCCATCTTTTCAAAAAATAAAAGGAAATGTATACAATTATTTATATGGAAGTCATTTTTACGACTCCATACAATTTAAGTCATCTTTTTAAAATGAATTCAAACAATATTTTATTAATTGAACAAAAGTGACTCATCTCTTTTTCTCTTAAACACAAGTACTTAGAAAATTCTAATTTTTTCTTTTTCTTTTTCTTCTTTCTTTTTTTTTTTGTTGCAATGGTGGGTGGGATGTAATGTAACATATTTTATATAAAAATTTCATATTGTGAGGAACTCTAAATTCAGATCGTCAGATGATCTGATCAGTGAAGTCAATGATTGATAAAAATGGAAGCCCACGTGCGGTGAGGATGCAAACAGGGAATCGAAGCCAGATTTTGGGGATTAAGAAAGAAATTGGGTTGGCCTTTGGGACTGCTGATGTTGACTTGTGATTGGACGATGAGACAGAACACGACAACAACAGGTGGACCATCACGTACATTATTATTTCCCCACCACCACCTTTCAAACCTCTGCTTCACTGTAATATTCTCACAAAAGTCTTTTATTATTATTGCATGTACTTTGATTTATTCCAAAAAAGTCATCCTATTTTTTTGGTTTTTTAAAAAATAATTTTTGAAATACATTATTTAATTATTGTCAAATAATTAAAAAAAAAAGTCAAAATATATATATTTTATTTTAAAAGAAAAGACAGCTAAAAAGTTGGCGTCATCTCAATCAATTGGAAAAAAAAGAAAAGGTGTTCGAGCTCATGCTATGTTTCTTCTCAATTATTTAATCTTATCTTCTTTGTCAATTTAGGTCTCAACACTTTCCCATCATCTTATATGAAACCAAATCCCAATTCAATTCTTTGTAAGAGCCTACCGTATATGTTATATATGTACGTATACACATGTACAATTTATTTAATTGATTTTATAAGTTTGTAAAATTAAATGAAAAATAATATTAAATAATTTTCCAAGATTTTAATAATATATAGTGGGATATTCTATTGTGGGCACTTCTAAAAATGGTGAAAATGATTTGAAAAATAATTAGAAAATTGCCCATTAAATATCATTGGTAAGGCGCTGGTTTGAGTGAATTTCAAGAATGGTGAATGAAATTGATTTGATGAGATTCGTACCTACAAAGGTTAGAATAAAGGGAAAGTAAATTTAGTAAAATCTACGTCAGAATTCAAATTTTATATATTTATAATTAGATTAAATTTAAATTTTATAAAATTTGAAAAGTTATTATCTTTTATATTATTATTTTATCAGTTATTTTAAAAATTCATAATTTAAAATAATAATATCTTTATAAAAGAACAATTTTTCAAAATTTATATTGGCAATTGATATGAGATTTTTCTTATTGTTGATATTTTTGTTATTTCATACACGCAACACATCACGAGATGCAGCAATAAAGCATTTAGGTTTTTTGGTAGTAATATATATTTTTCTATACAATTTTTTTTTTTTTATATAAATCATTTCATTTTAATAATTGCAATGTGTTCATTAAGCTAGAATTTCTAACAAGATTAGGAAATCAACCTCTAATTCGATAATAGGGATACATATATATATATACTTTAATTTGGAGAGCATTTTTCTTGGTTTTCATAGTATTATCTTGGACTTAGCAAAGTGGATGAAGCTTCAATCGGCCAAGAATTTGAAGTTTTACTTGTTTTCTTTTTATTTTTTGTTTAATGTAATGCATTATTGAGCATTTATCACTATTTCTAACTATTCTAACTATATAGTGATGAATAAGTGAAGAATTTTATAAATAATGCACTAAATAATATTGTCAATAAATACTAATATAGTGTGAAAATTTGTAATAGATATTATATTTAAATTTTTTACTTAACGTATTTTAATCTTGTTATAAAAAAATAATAAAATATATGAGTTCAAATCTACACTAAGTTGAAATTAAATAAATTTTATATATCATATATCTATTATATCTGTGACATTTTTTTTTTTCATAAAATAGAAGTTATTAGCGGCACCAAAGTACATAGAACCCTATATATAGGTTAACATTTTTCCTTTCTTTTCCCACTCAATCTCTCTCATATCTTGTCCAAAATAAATAAGAAATTCTTATTTCTTTTCATACATATACACCAAGTACCCCTTCTTCGCTCATATTGTTCTTAGTTTCGCAATTAAATATATGATTCAAAAGTAATTTTTATGGAAGTGAGATATTTTGGAATAATGAACAATCAAGCAAAGAATCTCTTTAATCCTTTCTGACTGATGAGGAGACAATCAAACATGGTAGAAGAATAAACATTATAGTAGAGGTTAGAAGTTATTAAATGAGCAAAAACGAAAGTTTTAAATGATAGACATAAAAAAATAAAACATCACATAGAAGTAAAAAACAAAAGTAGCAAATTAGAGGTTCAAACACTAAAGAACGGATGTATTCTTTATGGGCAAAGAGTATGTCAAGTGAACACAAGAAGAGCAAGTCGAAGGAGCAGAAAAAGAAAAAAAAAAGTTGGAAGATAACAAAGACAAAAAGTTGAAACGACATGATAATAAACAACTAAAGGAGAAGAATGGAGTAAAACTATAAGGGCCAAGAATATAAAGCTTAGGTAGTATCAGACTAAACCAAAATGGTTGAATGAATACCTAGAATGAGATTGTTGAAAGGGCACCTATAGTGAGATTGCCAAAATAAGCATTTTAAAATGAGAAAATTGAATTTAAAAATAATGACAAGAAAAATACCAATAGATGATGTCAAAATTGATTGCATTAGATGCTTGACAATCTCAAGTACATGAAATGGTAAAAAATAATGCTAGCAAATTCAATAAAAAAGATTTACTCAATCTTTTTAACTTATGAAGTTTTTTTTTACATTCTTATTGAATGAAAAATTTGTGTCTATTTATCAAAATAACTTATTATGTTTTCATCAATCTATTTTCTTGAATTAATTTTAACTTATCAAGATTTTTCTAATAACATTTTAATTAATTCATTTATCTCTAATACTTTAATTCCAATCGTAGGTTGATTGTAAGTTAAATAAGAAGGATTTATCCTACTTAATCCATATCAACCTTAATTCCTATTACCTTAAGTCTTTGGTGGTAATTGATATTGTATGTGTTTTGGATTATATTTTTATTTTGAGTTCTGTATCAACCTTAGTGTAGGTAACTGAGTTTGTTCATTTATAAGGATTTGGGCATTGTTGTCCACAAAGAATTTAATGATACTTCTATGTGGTGTTGGATTATTTCAAAATATATATCTTTATGTACAAATATATATATGTTTTTCTTGATATTCACTAAACCTCTATGGCATTGTGGATGAATCCTTTATAGTAATAGATGTTCGAATATTTTTTTTGGTCTTTTTGAAATTTGACAAGTTAAATTTTATCTTATTATTCCGATAAAAAATAAAGGTATGTAAAATGAACAATTCTTTCAAAAAGGATGCATGTGCGAGGATAATCACCTTTTATTTTTATGGATTATGAAAGTAACATCTAAAATTATCTTTTAGATATCACACCATTAAAAAAAATATTTCTTAAAAATAATAAATATAGTCACAAAAATTGTAAAAAAAAGTAATTAGAACAACTTTTATTGTATAGAATTATTAACCATACCCACATCACATGAAGTCCTAGCAATGATGTCGTTGCGTATAATATGAATAGCAATAACAATACTCATTATGTTACTCTTACATGGACAAAGAAAAAAGTATACTATAACTATAGGTGTCATTGCAATTCAATTTTTTTAATTTCATTTGTTAACAATTTCGTATGAGTTTGAGGATATTGTAACTTATATTTTGAGTTTTAATTTAAAATAATTTTTTATTAAAAAAAATTCAGTAAAAAATTATTTAATATTTAATAAAAATATTATCACTTAAAAAAATAAAAAAAATTATATGCTTAATGAAAATAACATTTTAAGTATAAATTTTTATTTAAGAATAAAATCATTTTCTAAAAAATACAAATTGTAACTTCATGTGTTTAAAAATATTACAAGTAGATTTTGATTTTACTTTTTGGAAAAAAAAAATAATAATAATCTTACTTAAGAAAATTTCAATATCACATCCTACAACTACAGGTACATAAGACAAAGAAGTTTGATTCGTATACAAGTGGTAAAGAAAATGATTGAAAAAGCCAACACCAGTAGCGAATGAAATATTCAAAAACATAATTCTATGTTCTCCGTACCTACTCAAAATATATTTTATCTTCAAAGACGAAAGTAAAACCAATGTTATTAAACTTAAAATGCATGTTTAGGCACCTATCCATCAGATTCTATTTATAGCATTGCCCATTTATTATAATCATAAAGGATCTAGTAAATAGACAACCTTATAAAGAACCAACACAAGATGACCCAAGCTTATATAAATCTTGAAAACTATACAGAAGCTTGACCCAGATATCAAAAACTATACAGCTTGCAAAGTTTAAAACAAAAAAGAAAATTCACAAGAAAGGTTATCCTCAATGATAAAAATTCCACACCAGCTAAAACCTTATATAAATCTTAAAAAGCAAACAAAATTCCCATGGCCACCACTGGTTCAAAAAAGAAGTCCTTCAACATCATCTAAGGTCTACAAAGGGTTGCCACTTCCCTTTTCAAGTCTCTGCAATTTCACATTTATACAAGATGTCTGATCCACATTTAAAATTCATCTCATTCTCATGGCAGTTTCTCAAATATAGTCCATGGATCACTTGATCTATCTCATGTTTGTAGAGACATCATTAATATACACCTGTTCAAGGATATCTTCAAGGATGGCTCCCAGAATAATTCCAAACCTAAATGCCATAAGAGTTACTTTGACTAAAGACAATTAGGCTAGTGAAATACCTGCTGAAACTTGCCCATAACAAATAAAGAGGTATGGTACCTGAAGTCCTCAAGGATCCTCCTAGATGTTAACAAAAGCAAAGTTCTTGAGCGTAAAATGTTGCCCATATTCTTTAAAATGGCCACTCAAGCAAGCTACAAACATGAATGAATCAGAGAATAAAGATAATATCTGATGTATAAGCAGCTTACATGCAGTTGACAGAACCTTAAAGTTGCACACATTTCATCCATCATTCCTAGGACCCAGATACCATTTTAAGATGAGTAAGAAAAGGCAATCAGAGATAAATCTCATTTATTGCATTGAAATTATGAACTAAAACAAATTATGATCAGAACAGATCTAAGTAATGATGATATTATGGATGGAACTAACATAGCAACCCACGCAAAACAGTTTAGACAAACGTCAATCCGCAGCTTCTATTTTGTAACAAAACATTTACCTCAACAAAGAACATGGAAGAATTAATAGATCAAAAACGAAAGAGAGCAGCACTGATCAAACTACCAAGCAATCAGATTCTTCATTGATTCTTCATTGAAAGACAATTTACAAAGAATGGGAAAGGAGAACTTTACTAATCGATTTCAACTCAGGACATGGTTTAATTCCCACACACAATTCTGCTTCCATTAGCAGAAATTCTCCCATCTAGGCCTCATTCCCTAATACTGGAAAGATCCTCCAGAAGTTATCCATCTGTTCAACCTTCTCCTCCGGGGAACCCTTACAGCTATAGAATCTAGGGACCTCTCAAAAACCGTATCTTCACTCCTTTTAAACCTCATTCCGTAGCCTGCTCGCGAGAGCTTCTATTGCACATAAACAGATTCTGAATTACTTGTTTTCTCCACCACTGGAAGAACAGCAACTCCGACAGGTGAGGAAGACAACTTCTCTACCAGTTGAAGAAGAAGGTGAGAGAGACAGAACCGGCCGGAGTTCAGCCGAGCAGAGCTGCAATATTATTTACTTGCATTTATTTTTTATTGGCAAGGATAAATAATATTGTTATACAACCACAAATATTGTTTTATTGTCTATTATTATTATGCAAAAAGAAAAGTCAACGTTAAATTGATATTTCTTCTCAATCTTAATATATCTTGATCATAGATTTAACAATGGACCTAGCAATGAATTTAGTATTTTACTACTATATACATACATCATAAAATGGAATCCTTGTAAAACTATGTTAAGAAAACATTTTTTTTTGTTGTTTACAAACAAAAATGTATTAGATTTAGCTTAAAGTTTCCTAACTTCAAATAAGTTCACATAAGTAAAATATCTTTAAATATTCATTCTTTCAAGACTCGGTGGCTTATCGTACTAGGTCTTTTATAGTGTCTTTGACACACTTTTGCTTGTCATACTAGGTCTAATGTGATGTTTTTGACATCTTTTATAGATTATTATGATCGCATATGAAGAACAACATGGTATGTGCAATAGTAATGAGCTACTACTCACATAAAAATAATATTTTATGAAAGAAATATAGTTAATAAGTATCAAAATTAGAAAATGCATAATTACCTTACTAAATGAGTTTTTGTAAATATATAACAAGTTCTCGAGTCATAATATGCAAACGAAACCTTTGGAATATGTTACATATGGTAAAGAGAATTTAAGGCAAATAGAGCATATCTCTAACTGCAAATTTAATTATTAATTCTGATTTACTTTTCATACTTGAATGTATAAATAGCAAGACATTGCACATGTAGTTAGTAGTTAGCAAGTTTTTTTTCTGATTCTAAGAAAAAGTATTATAAAATAGTTAAATAGATGTTTTAGATACTTAAAATATAGTTCTAATATATGTTTGTATTTTGACGATTGAAAAGGATAAAAAGATAAAGATATAACAAGTAATTTTGACAGTAGATAATCTACTTCATGGCATGTAACAGCCCCGGTAATTCATAATGGAATTTGTATTATAAATATCAAATGCGGAAGCGAAGTCAAAATTTGAATAACATCCCTTACACTAAAACCAAAACGTGCTCACAAAATATAAAAGATTAAACTACCTAAAGGATAAACTTGAAAGTAAAAACTACGAATGTGACTATGGAGTCCTTAGGCGTCCCCTTCGTCGTCCTCCTGCGGAAGCGGCTCGGGAACGATGTCCTCTTGATCTGAAATGATTAAATAAGGAATGAGCTACACTAGCCCAGTAAAGACATCACGATATCTCACCGTCACGGAGGTAAAGGTGGGTAGAAAACACAAAAGACCAATGGAGCATAATTTACAACAAATCCTTTATCGAAAATAAAACCTTTATCATTTACTTACCTCGGTGAAATTCATAAAACAATATACGAAAGCAATAACATCATCATCATCATGAAAACATATATATGAACTGTATAACATAATACCTATCACACTCTTCGTAATTCAATAGTTTCACAACATATTTTCCTAATTCACCAGCCCACTAGTATCCATGGGGATCCATAGGAGTCCCGCTACCCGTTAATCCTTAACACTTGAGATCATATTCCAGGACCGTCCCTATACCCCGTCCGGTATAAGGGTGAAACGGGCCGTCCCCATACCCCGTCCGGTATGGGCGCCAAAACACATAAGATCTCCATACCCCGTCCGGTATGGGAGACCACAATCCCGGTAGGGTTCCCTACGGACCCGGTCCGTCCACCATCTCCCAGGATATCTAGTCAGGCTGAACACATTATACAATTTCCATTCACATAATCTTTCATTCACCTTTTCCCTCAGTCAGCATTTTCAATCACATACAAACAAGCTAAACGATAATTTATGCCAAACAGACAATATATAGTATCAACACCCCAGTCATTCAATCCATAATCAATAAAACAGTACAATATGCACACGAAACTATAAAATGAAAACATTGAACCTCATGCTGCATTGAAGACTGTAAAACAGGCCAAATAACAGTTAACCGACAAATACACTAGACTCAGACTCCATTAGCGACCTTAAGCAATTTCACACATTCGTTGATTCATGAAATACCGTTTTTATCATTTATTGAACTTTAAAACCGTGATAGGAAATAGGGTGAGGGGTCCTTACTCGTTTCGGGGTCCGAACACGGCTTCACAGTGCGCCTACAGGCTGTCCCTAATTTTTCCTGAATTTTCCTCGGGGAACTGAAACACACTACTGGTACCTGCACGTGTTCCAAAAAAATCCCAAATTAGGCCTAGGGCCCCTTTCGGCCCAAATCGCAACTCCGGCACGGCGGCGGCGATTCGCCTCGGGTTGGCTGTTTTCGGCCGTTTCCGGCCACACTCGTATCGGTCCCTGCGAGAAAACAACCCTAGGGCCCTCGGGGGGCCAAAAAATCACGGAAAAACAGAGCTTACTGGCGGCGGCGCTCTCGGGTGCGGCGGCTCTCCGGCGAGGTTCGTGTTTTGGTGATTCGGCTCTGGTCAACCTGTAGAG
>NW_019014372.1:0-11834 GCF_000150535.2 Carica papaya | reverse complement strand
GTGTGATTTGATGATGGTGACTGAGGAAAAAAGGAATAAAAGGTTACGTGAATTGATAAATGGATAATGTGGACAGTCTGACTAGATATCCTGGGAGATGGTGGACGGACCGGGTCCGTAGGGAACCCTACCGGGAATGTGGTCTCTCATATTGGACGGGGTATGGAGACCTTCTGTGTTTTGGCGCCCATATCGGACGGGGTATAGGAACGACCCGTTTCACCCTCATACCGGACGGGGTATTGAGGTTCATGATTTTTGTGCCCATACCGGACGGGGTATGAGGACGGCTCTGAAATCAGTTATAAATGTTAAGGGTTCACGGGTAGTGGGACCCCTATGAATCCCCATGGATACTAGTATGCTGGTAAATGAGGAAAATGTGTTGTTTAATGATTGAAATGCAAAGGTGTGGTAAGTATTATGTTATACAGTTCGATGATAACGTTATTGTTTTCATATGTTGTTTTATGGATCTCACCGAGTTAAGTGGACAGTAAAAGTTTTTATGTTAATAAACGAGTTTATTATAAATTATCTTTCATTGGTCTTTTTTGTATTTTCTACCCACCTTTACCTCCGTGGCGGTGAGATAGTGCGATGTCTTTACTGGGCTGGTGTAGCTCATTCCTTATTTAACCATTTCAGATTATGAAGATATTGTTCCCGAGCCCGTTCCGCAGGAAGACGGCGAAGGGGACGCCTAAAGACTCCGTAGTTATATTTATAGTTCTTATTTTCGAGTATCTCTTTTAGTTAGTTTGTTTTTTTATATTTTGAGCACGTTTTTGGTTTTTGTGTAAATGATGTTAATCAAAATTTTTATTACGCTTCCGCATTTGACATTTTTAATAAACGTATTTCATTCTAAATTTCCGGAGCTGTTATATATTATTATTTTAATTCTTAAATTATATATCACATTATAATCAAATTTTTTACTACGATTTGATACCTAAATTATAAAATTATTTTAATTCATGATAATTTTATATAATTTGTAAAAATTTTAAAAAGAATATAAAAATTTTCTCCATATTTTATTTCGAATGAAATCTGATAATTATAACAACTAAAAAATGATTTTAACAAAAAATTCAATTTTTAATTTAGAGAATACAAATAATAATAATAACTAATGTTAAGTGAGAATAAGAGGTACTGAATAATTCTTTTTGATCTTTTTTTTTTTCAATTCCAAATTCTAAAAATAAATATTATATTTTTTTAAATTACGTTTTATGTTACTCATATAATACAACAAAAAAATTTATTATTTCTATAAAAATTCAGGAAAAAATTACACTTTGAAATAACTTTGTACATTTAAGAATTAAATTCTAAATGAAAAAAGAAAATGGTATTAAATTATAATATATTCATAGTTCAAAACCCAAATCTGTAATCATCATTTTCTTAATTTTCTTGCATATAATATATATATATATATATATATATATTTTGTTAAATATAAAGACATAGCCAATGGTTATGGAGTTTGCACCAAAATTGACACAACATGTTGATGAAGCCATGAGAGAACCACTAACTTTAAGAAACACCATACGTACATATACAATATATATATATATATATGTGTGTGTATATATAGATTTGCTAAATAATTAAAAACTAAGTAATGTAATGTGCATGACCATCAAAATAACATTCATAAATACCAAAAAGGAAAAACAATAAAGTAGAAAATATTTAATAAGAAACCCACAACCCACTACATTTGATAGATTGTCATCTTCGCTTTATGCCCCAACAGTAGCATGTTACTTCCACATGGGAGAAAGATTAATCAAAGTAGTGGGCATATCATTTTTATTAGCTTTTAACTACTCTTTTCTTATACTTTATTCATGAAAATATATACATATATGTAAAAATAAATAAATAAATTACATATATTTGGAATAAGTAAAACGCAAATAAAATAATTTTCTAATATTTTAAAATTTTCTAATTTCGTTGTGCTATTTTGTAAAATGAGTAATGAATATGTGTATCATTACAGCACACCTTTGTCCTTGTGTAGAGTCTATTTATGGGAGTAGGCGAAAAGCCTTACATTGGATTAAAGTACAATAAAAAAAAAAAAAATTAATATTTTTTAAGAATAAAACTTTATAAAATATAAGATTCTTAACTTTTAATATAATAGTTAAAAATATAAAATTCAAAAATAAATAAATATGATTATCTAGTTACGTGGAGAGAAAGATGTAAAGTTCTATATATTATAATTTTAGATTATTTTTTCAAAAAAAAAAAAAAAAAAAAAACATACGAAATCAACGATAACTTTTATATATAAATTTAAATTTTTATTTAATATTTTAAAAATAATAAAATTTTATTTTATTTATTAAAATATCTAACACTTCAAATAACATAACATGTATGAAATGATAATGTTAAAACTGATATTATTTCTATTTATATGATTTAATTTCTAAAAATGGCTAACATGAAAGGATGCTCGTGACTATCTTGAGTCCGATAAACCATTATATCGATGGTATATAAAAGAATCAAATTTTTATCTCATACAAATTTATTATATATTATATTGTATTAAAAAAGTTAGATAGATAATTAAAAAAAATTGGAGTTTAAAAAAGAAAAAAAAAAAAAAAGAGGAAAGGAATGGGGCCCAAGAGAAGGGGAGTGGGATAAGAAGACAAGGGAATAAGGAGGGGTGTTGCAGAGATGTCATGTCTCTCGCTTTCTCTCTTTTAATAATTTCACATTTCGTGTGCGACTATGTTTCCTACTCTTATCTATATTTACATGCCCCACCACTTTTTCTTGTTACTCCTAAAATTCCAAGTTATTTACATATCATATTCAACTATGAAATTAAACAAAGTTTTTTATTTTTCGTTAAATTGATTAAATTCATTTTTACCCATTTAATTAGTTAGTATTTCACGTATTAGTAGTAGTGTGTTACTAAATATTTATATATAACATATTTATATGAGAGGGGGGTCGTGCTGTTAATTTTGAATTAAGTTGTAACACAGACATAGATTCAATTCATTATAATTTTATCTGTATTTAGATTAATTTGCATTTATTTAATTAAAAAAAAAAAGGTAAATTATTTATGTTGAAATTATTTTTTTTTTGGAAAAATTTAAAACTTTAAATTCCAAGGGTTCCAGAAGAAGTTCCAGTCGGTTTTTCCCAAGGAGTTAGATTGAGTCAAAAGCTTTCGTAAGCATTGCTGATTGCTCGCCATAAAGTTAGCGCAAAACGACATCGTCTCTTACTCTTGGTGAGGAGGCAATTTGCAAAAATTTGACGGCAAAAGCTCTGAAATTCACTTACAAAAATATTTGTAGCCACTAGAAAATCTGAGGGAGACTGGTTTTAGAGAGTTACAAATTTTGTTAAAGGTAATTCTATAGGTAAATTTTAGAAAAAATAACAATTAATTTTTTTTAAAAATAAAATTATTTTAATAAACGAACATAATTATAATCTGATGCAAATGGAAAAGCTGGAGAGTTTTCTTTTTTTTTTTTTAAATGAAGAAAATATTTTAAAATTTAAGTGAATAATATTTAAAATTTTATCTTTATATAATATACATAATTATAAATATATAGATTTTATTTTAATATTTTAGTAAAATTATGAATAGACATGTAATTTTTACTGCACAATTAAGCCAATGCAAGGAAAAGTACATAGCAACAACTTGTTTTACCTTTTTAAAAGTTGTTCATATATATATATATATATATATATCTTATCAAATTTAACATTTAACACAAGTAATTAGTCAATTTAGAATTTTAAATGGTAGACTCCAGATTATCATATTTGAAAAATAAAATTAGCAATAATGTAAGTTCATTAGAAAATGTATCAGGCGTCAAAAATATCTTTGAAAACAATATAATTATTGCTGTAAAATAAAATTAGCAATCATATTTTCTTAATGCATCATATGCATTATCCAATAAAAAAAAGAATTTATAATAGTCCAAAATTAAAAAATAAATAAATTATAAATTGAATGCAGAAATAAAATAATAAATGTTAGAGTTTACATTTCTTACACAATAATTTAGAATATCCAATAAAGTTATGGGAATATCATTCTAAAGGAATAACGAAAAATTAAATAAATAAATAGAAAATAAACAAATAGACATCCTATTCACAACCTTTTTATAAATCAGGATCTGGATTTTGGTTCTCTTGATTTAAAATGATTAATTAAAGAGTGAGTTATACTATCTTAATAAGAATGTCATACTACTCATCGATACAGAAATAAAGATTGGTAATTATTATAAAAATAACTAATAGAGTTTTTAATTTAAATAAATTCGTTTATCATAATAAAATCATTTCTTGCATACTTAGTATAGTGAGATTTTAAAAAATGACTTATAGAGGTAATAACACAAACAATATCATAATTTTATATTCAATTAACCAAAATAACAATTTTCTCTTTTTATCTGCCTACTGATATCCATGAGAGTCCATAGGGATGTCCCCAATACGCGTGAACCCTTATTTAACTTTGTCAACTAATCGACCATCCTCATACCCCTTCCGGTATGAGCGTCAAAACTACCATCCCTCAATACCCCGTCCAGTATAATGGTGAAACAGGTTGTCCTCATACCCCGTTCGATATGAGCGTCAAAATATATCATCCCTCAATATCCCGTCCAGTATGAGGTAACGTTCATGGTAGGGTTCTCTATGTACCCGATCCGTCCACCATCTCCCAAGATATCCAGTAAGACTACCGTTCATTCATTCACTTAATCAAGTAATTTTTCGTTTACATTTAATTTTCAGTTTCACAATTTAACTATAAATCACGTAAAAAAAATAATACATGCATTAAGGAAACACAACTGAATCATCTTACTAACTCCAGCGTATTATCATGTATTTAAAATTGTAAAATCAATCAATCAATTAAAACAGGATAAACAATGATAAGTAATCAGTTTCGCCTCTATTAGTAACCTGTAATTAATTATCGAGATTTTTTAAATTACACAAAGTACCATATTATTTATAATTAGACTTCAATTCTATAACAAGGAATAGGATGAGGGATTCTTACCCGAATCAGTATCCTAAATACTAAAATTTCAGCTGCATCTATTGGCGGTCCCCGAGTTCTTTAAATTTTTCTTCGGAGATTAAAACACGCTACAAGTACCTAAAAATACCCCAAAAAATTCAAAATTGGTCTTAAAAAGATTTTTTAGTCAATTTTGGAATTCTGGCACGGCGAAACTGCCGTGCTCTGGCGATGACACCGTCGCTTGCGGCAGCGATTTACCTCAGACTGACCATTTTTAGCTAGTTTTGGCCGATTTCGGCCGATTTGATACTCATCCTTACAAGGAAACACGTTAAGGGGTCTCGGTTGGTAGAAAAAAGTCAAAAAATAGAAGCCTACTGGCAGTAGGGTTTTCTGCTATGGCGGCTCCGCCATCTCACCTTCGCGGTTGAACATTTTTCTTCGGTCAACTTGTGGGAAACAAAATAGTGAAAAAATCGCACGAAACGGGAATTGGGAAGGACATCATCAGAGGTAATTTTTTAATTTTTTATGCGGCGGCGGCACTGGGCTTTACCCATTTTTTTTCGACTCATTCGCCTATTCTTTTTCTCCGATTTGGCAATAGAGATATTCAAAATCAAATTTCGAGCAAAAAAAAATTTTTTCTTCCTTTTTTTGGCGGTTGGAGATGGCTCCGGCAACTGGTTCTTCTTCTCCGACGGGGGGCTGACGGCTAGAGTTAGGGTTCAGTGTGAAGTGAGATATTTATATCTGTCTTCATTTAATCTGGATCATTCATCGCGTTCGATCTCGACCGTCCAATCGTGTTTAAAGAGAAAATGAATATAGACTATTTATCGTGATTTGATCTAGACCGTACGATCGTGTTTAAAAAGAGAATAAATCTGAATTATTCATCGCGTTTAATCGTGACCGTCCGATCGCGTTTGAGGAGGGAACGGATCTGGACTGTCCACATGCACAGGAATAAATCCGAACCGTTCGATCGCGGGCATGCAGATTGCCAACGTGGCCTCTCGCGCGACATCGAGTCAGCGTGCCTTGTTACGCGGTGCGTTTCGATTCATCGAGACTGCTAACTGGATGGTCCTACGTGGTAAATTTTTTCTAAATTATATTTTGACCCCCAGTTTCTAATTTTTCTTTCAAAAATATTATCAGAACCCAAATTTTCACTATTTTTTTCTAAAATTATTTTCAATTTCATCCTCTACCTATTTTTTTTATAATTTTACATTAAATAAAAATTTATAAAATTAAAATTTATATTTTATACATTAATTTTAAAATTTTAAAATTAATTTCGAGTATTACAACTCTCCCCCCCTTAAAAAAAATTTGGTTCTTCAAATTTGTCTCTCTCTTGCTCAATCAAACAGTTGGAGATACTGGGTTTTGAAGTCTAATTCTAGCTCCCATGTGGCCGCTCTGTGTGTGTGATTCTGTCATAGGACCTTAACAAAGAGAATTTTCTGCTTGCGGAGTACTCTGCTCTTTTGGCTTACAATATCGATCGGTACTTCTTCATAGGACATATCTTTCTGAAGTGAAAGGGGCTCGTGAGCCAAGACGTGAGAGGGGTTTAGGTTGTACTTGCGTAGTATAGACACATGAAACACGTTATGAACCCTAGATAGTTCTGGAGATAGTGTCAGTCTATAGGTGACGGTATCAATTCTGTCTAAGATTTCAAATAGTTAAATAAACCAAGGATTTAGTTTCCCCCTCTTGCTAAACCTACTGATTCCCTTGAAAGGAGTGACCTTAGAGAATACTTAATCGTGACCGTCCGATCGCGCTTGAGGAGGGAACGGATCTGGACTGTCCACATGCACAGGAATAAATCCGAACCGTTCGATCGCGGGCATGCAGATTGCCAACGTGGCCTCTCGCGCGACATCGAGTCAGCGTGCCTTGTTACGCGGTGCGTTTCGATTCATCGAGACTGCTAACTGGATGGTCCTACGTGGTAAATTTTTTCTAAATTATATTTTGACCCCCAGTTTCTAATTTTTCTTTCAAAAATATTATCAGAACCCAAATTTTCACTATTTTTTTCTAAAATTATTTTCAATTTCATCCTCTACCTGTTTCTTTTATAATTTTACATTAAATAAAAATTTATAAAATTAAAATTTATATTTTATACATTAATTTTAAAATTTTAAAATTAATTTCGAGTATTACAACTCTCCCCCCCTTAAAAAAAATTTGGTTCTTCAAATTTGTCTCTCTCTTGCTCAATCAAACAGTTGGAGATACTGGGTTTTGAAGTCTAATTCTAGCTCCCATGTGGCCGCTCTGTGTGTGTGATTCTGTCATAGGACCTTAACAAAGAGAATTTTCTGCTTGCGGAGTACTCTGCTCTTTTGGCTTACAATATCGATCGGTACTTCTTCATAGGACATATCTTTCTGAAGTGAAAGGGGCTCGTGAGCCAAGACGTGAGAGGGGTTTAGGTTGTACTTGCATAGTATAGACACATGAAACACGTTATGAACCCTAGATAGTTCTGGAGATAGTGTCAGTCTATAGGTGACGGTGTCAATTCTGTCTAAGATTTCAAATAGTTAAATAAACCAAGGATTTAGTTTCCCCCTCTTGCTAAACCTACTGATTCCCTTGAAAGGAGTGACCTTAGAGAACACTTAATCACCTTTCTCAAATTCCAAATCCCTCCTCCAAGTATCCACATAATCTTCTGCCTGTTCTGAGTCATCTGGATGTTCTTTTTTATCTTAATTATTTTGGCTGTAGTATCCTCTACAAGATCTGAACCGAATAATTTTTTATCACCCACTTCTTCCCAACAGATCGGCGATCTGAATGAGCGGCCATATAACGCCTCGTACGGATCCATGTCAATACTTGTTTGGTAGCTGTTATTATAGCCGAACTCTGTTAGGGGTAAATGATTATCCCAACGGCCCCCAAAGTCAAGAACACAAGCTTGAAACATATCCTCCAGTATGCGGATTATCCTTTATGACTGTCCATTAGTCTAATGGTGGAATGCGGTACTAAAGGACAGTTTTATTCTCATGGCTTGTCAAAAACTATACCAGAACTGAGAAATGAACTTGGGGTCCCTGTCGGATATTACTGTTACTAGCACTCCATGTAACATGACTATATCTCGAATATACATTCTTGCTATCTTATCTAAGGGGTCGGTCATCCTGATGGCAAAGAAGTGGGAAGACTTGATGAGCCGGTCAACAATTACCCAAATGATATCATGTCCCAAGTGTGCCCTAAGCAATCTTGTCACAAAATTCATTGTGATGTGCACCCACTTCTACTCCAGAATTGGTAATGGCTGAAGTAGCACGCTTGGGCGTTGATGTTCTGCATTGACTTGCTGACATACTAAATACTTAGAAACAAAGTCAACCACATCTATTTTCATCTCGTTCTATCAAAATTGGGGGCACATACTTTGATACATCTTAGTGCTTTCGAGATGCATGACAAACTTTGAGCTATGGCCTCGATCATGATATCCTTTTTCAGCTCACTGTCACATATAAGACACACTTTGTCCTGAAATCTGAGCAACCCATCAGTAAAGACTCGAAATTCTAAATTTACTCCTTATTCTACATCTTTCTTGAGGGCTGCTAGGTTGGAATTGGCGGATTGGACTTCTTTTATTATCTATATCAACTCAGGTTGAACAGTCAGGTGGGCCAAACATATAACTCTCTTCAGGTTCTAGAGTCGACTTGTTATGCGGCCCCTATTGCCCTGCATTCTGAAACCATTAAGTGAGGTAATATACCCGTACTTTTTATGCTGAGTGTGCCGGCTACTACATTACCCTTGTTTGGGTGATACAAGATATTGTAATCGTAATTCTTGAGGAGTTCTATCTATCTTCTCTGACACATGTTGAGATCATTTTGAGTAAATATGTGTTTCAAGCTCTTATGGTCGGTATAGATCTGAAAGGTCTCGCCATACAAGTAATGATGCCAAGTCTTCAAGGCATGGATAATCACAACAAATTCTAAGTCATGGGTAAGGTAGTTTTTCTCATGACTCTTCAACTGCTTGGACCCATAGGCTATGAACTTCACATGCTACGTTAGAACACAACCCAACCCTAAGTAGGAGGCATCACTATAAACTCTTTATTTCCTTGTCCCGCTCAGTAAGGCCAACACATGCGCAGTAGTCAACTGCTTCTTTAGTTTTGAAAAACTCTTTTCACAGTTCTCGTTCCACTCAAACTTGACGTTCTTATTTGTGAGCCGAGTTAAAGGAGCAGTTAGGCTAAAATATCCTTCCACAAATTTGCGGTAATAACCTGCCATTCTTAGAAAGTTACGAATCTCCTTTACTGATGTTAATTTTTTCTAGGCGAGCACTGCATCAATTTTTTTGAGATTCACTGACACTCCATCCCTTGATATGATATGCCATAGGAAGGTAGTTTGCCCGTTACTCAACTTTGCATACAACTTCTTTTTTATGAGAATCTGCAAAACCTAAGTCAGATGGTGAGCGTGTTCCTCTCTACTTTTTGAATAGACCAGGATATCATCGATGAATACAATGACGAACTGATCCAGAAATTGTTTGAAAATTCTATTCATCAAATCCATGAAGATGGCTAGTGCGTTGGTTAGTCCAAATGACATGATCAGGAACTCATAGTGTTCGTACCTAGTTCAAAAAGCTGTTTTGAGAATGTCTTCTACCTTGATCTTTACCTGATGGTAACCTGAATGCAGGTCTATTTTGGAGAAGACTTGAGCACCCTTCAACTGATCAAAAAATCACCGATCATGGGGAGGGAGTACTTGTTCTTGACTGTGACCATGTTCAGTCCTCTATAGTCAATATATAACCTTAACGTTCCATCCCCATTCCTTATAAATGTGACTTCAGCACCCTAAGGGGACACACTATGTCAGATGAATCCACTATTCTGCAATTTTTCGATCTATTTTCTCAGCTCTTTCATCTCCACATGACTCATGCAGTAAGGAAAAACTAAAATAGGCTGCGTGCCAAGCTAAAGGTCTATGGTGAACACAACTTTCCTGTCCACTGATAGTCTGAAAAGTTCATCAGAAAATATATTCGGGAAGTCTCGGACTACTGGGATCTCTCGGACTACTGGGATCTCTTGTATGCAAATTTCTTTCTTAAATTTACTTAGTTAGAGAAAATAACCGAGTTAAAGTACTATGTAATAAGAAAATTACTATGAGGGAATAATATTCAAAACTTTTATTGGTTTGTAAATGACTCTTTGTTAAAAGGCTTAAAAATAACTTTTTTTGTGGGAACAATCCACGGTGGCGTGATACGTTACTAATCAGTTCATCCTTAGAAATACATCAGGGTCCCCCATGTCAATATCTATCAAGTCCATCATGGGTGAAATCAAGTTTTGTGGAAGAGGGGCCAGATGTTGCTGGGGAGGGACTTGGTGACCTTGTTACGGTGTCGGATGATACGGTGGGGGAGCAAGGTTGCATCGAGGTGGCGTTAGATCCTCTCGCTGTAGGGGTGGCTCATATTGTGGAAGCAGTGGAGAGTCAGACAGTTCCCTCCTCTCTTCTCTGGCCTACTGGGTAGAGATGAGTCTCTCTAAAATCTCGACGAGTTGATCGACATCCTCTCGAAGCGACCTGTCTCGAAAAATCCTGTTCAGTAAGGGACCTCATCTCATCGTGTCTTTGTACTCATTTTTTCACTAGAAAGGGTTGGACAATAGTTCGTATTTGGTATTTTTAAGTCTTTGTGTAAGGGATAGTTCCGACAAACGCGACTTTGATATCAACTATAATAACCCGGAACTTGAAAGGAAATAAATTATAAATTGAATGCGGAAGTGAAATAATAAATGTTAGAGATTACATTCCTTACACAATAATTTAGAATACCCAATAGAGCTACGAGAATGACCCTTCTAAAGGAACAACAAAAAATCAAAGAAATAAATGGAAAATAAACAACTGGACATCCTATTTACAATCTTTTTGTGGATTGGGATCTGGATCTTGATCTCCTTAATCTAAAATGGTTAATTAAAGAGTGAGCTATACTAACCCAATAAGAATGTCACACTACTCACAGATACATAAATGAAGGTTGATAAAAATTATAAAAATAACTAATGGAGCTTTTAATTTAAAGTAAATTCATTTATCATAAATAAAATATTTTGTTGCATACTTACCGTAATGAGATTTCCAAAACTGACTTATAGAGGCAATAACACAAACAATATAATAATCTTATATTCAATTAACCAAAACAATAACTTTCTTTTTTTATCTACTTACTAGTATCCATGAGGGTCCATAGGGATATCTCCACTATGCGTGAACTCTTATTCAACTTTATCAACTATTTGGCCATCCCCATACCTCGTCCGGTATGAGCACCAAAATATACCATCCCTCAATACCCCGTCCAGTATGAGGCAACGTCACGGTACGGTTCCTTATGTACCCGGTTCATCCATTATCTCCCAAGATATCCAGTAAGGCTACCATTCATTTATTCGCTTAATCAAGCAATTTTCCGTTTACATTTAATTTGTGGTTTCACAATTTAACTGTAAATCATACAAAACAAACAATACATGCATCAAGAAAACACAATTGAATCATCTTACCAACTCCAGTGTATTATCATGCATTTAAAACTGTAAAATCATTCAATCAATTAAAACAGGATAAACAGTGATAAGTAACTGGTTCCATCTCCATTAGTAATCTATAATTAATTATCGAAGTTT
>NW_019014371.1:0-38650 GCF_000150535.2 Carica papaya | reverse complement strand
AGTGAGAGAATAACTAAAGGAGAATAGATGATATATGTATATATGTATATCGTTTCTATCTCAAAAATTCTCTAACAATAATGCTTCATATTATTTATGTAAGCATATTTATACTTGTAAAATATGTACATATAAAGTATATTTAAAAGAAGTGTGAGGTATCGTTGAAGAAAATTTTACTAAAATTCCTAAATGAAATAAAGAATCTGATTTACTAGAAACTAATGATATGTTATTATCTTTCTTTTAAATATACACAGGTATTATTTCTTGAAAAATAATGGTTTATTAAAGAATTTGGAGTTTTTCATAATACACAAAATTCTTTGGTTCTAGAAAAATGAGATACTTATATTCTTTTTGAGATATAAAATATAAAATTATTAAATAAATTTGTAGTAAGCCACCACCAAAGAGTGGTGCATGGTCAAAGATCGTCTCAGCCTAAAAAATTAGTGTATCCTATATAAAAGGTTAAACAAACAGAATAAATTTTATCAAAATTCTATTAAAGTGACTATAAAGTCTTTACTATCACTAAAATTTATTTCTGTTATATAACATCTTATCACTCTTTTTTTTTAAATCTTTCTTTTGATTGGACGACTAATATGTAGTAATATATCTCATTAGTAATTCAATCTAATATGCTTAAATTAAGCATATTGGATTCATTTATCATAGTTCGTTAAAAAACTAGTAAATGCACAATTTCATGCTCCTCAAACTTGTAACCTAATATCTTGCAAGATCAAGAACTAACATATCAAATTCATTCTTCTAGTAAAGCTCCTAATGTGATGTGTGAAGAAAATTAAAGCCATTCAGCTGTAGTAATAATTTTAATTTTATCAATATAGTTAATTATTCATCATAAAGAAAACCATCTAAGAAAAACACATCTATAATAAAATTAATGGAAAAGGATTTTTGTATTGATGACACAAGTGAAGCCTTACCGAGTGGGAAGGAGTGTAACATGGTCTTGGGTCCCGTAAGATTTTGCTGGTACAGACCTTCTCCAAAGAATTCTTCCTTAAACCTTATGACCTGAGATTTAGATTGTAGAAAATACTAATATTGAACATCTATATTTTATTTTTGTGCCTAAAGATTAAGAATGGAAAGAAAATTTTTTTTTTCATCGAATGAATGGAAGTTAAGTGCGTACCCTCTAGTTTAATCTATAGTAAATAACTTGAGAGGTAATGTAGACTTTAGAAAACCAACTTTTTGCTCTACCTCTTTGTTTCACCAGTAAAGAAGATTAAGTTTAATTGAAGAATAATTGATTTGTGATGGAAAGATAATTGACATACGATTGATTATTTTATATAGGTCGTGGAAATCGTAGATTTTATTATACTATAACTTATAAAATCTTTAAAATTAAATAAAGAATCTATGGCTATTTGAAAAGTGGTTTCATTTTTTAAAATCTTTAACTTAAATGAATAATCAATCGATATTTGAGATGCGATTTTTTTATATTTATTTGATATCTAACTTAATATATAAAATAATTAAAAATATTAATTTAATCAATTTTATGGCCGCTAACTATATTAACATTAAATTTTTAATTTTAATCCATGCCTTCAAAAATTTATTCGTCACTTATTTTTTTAAAAGTTAAAAAAAAAATAATTTTATTGAGATAATGATAGAAGTTTATCATCAGGAATAAGGTAAAAGCTGCATTACCCAAAAATGTTGACTGTATTTTAAAATAATGTGATTAATTATTTAATAATATATCTCTACTTTAAATCATGTATTTATATATCAATATATAATGTTTTGTTAGTAATTAACTTAGAAACAAGATCTGATTGTTAATAAAAATTTTGAAATACCCTTTAAAATCCTACTCACTACTCAAAGTATAGTGTAATATAAAAAACATAAGTCAATAATGATAACAATATAAAATACATAGAGAAGATAACCAACTTTCTACAATACTTCTTCCTTGCATCAATTAAGAAGACTAACTTATTATTGAAGAACAATTATAATGTGAGAAGAGAATAAATATATAGGGTTGATTATTTTATGCAAGTTGTAAAAAATGTAAGTCTTGTTTTAATGTTATATTTTAGTATAAATCATATATTTATATACCGATATATAAAAATCAGTTAAAATTTAATATTGAAAACAAGATATAGATGTTAATGAAAATTTTAAAATACCTTTTAACATCCTACATAGTGTAATATAAAAAATCTAAGTCGATAATGATAACATTTTTAACTGTAAACTAAAGGTTTACATGGTCACAACATTAGCACCTTGTGAGCCTTTAAAATAATTGAATACTCATACAAACTTTACTTTGTAATATTAACTTAACTTACTACTGATCTTATAAGTTTAATTAATATGATACATTTGTAAGTTTTATGAGTTAGCTACAACTTATTACCGATCTCGTATGAAATTTTAAAAGATAAATATACATAAAAAAATTATTCTACCATATGGTGTATAAGTGCTTAAAACTAAAAAATTCATCCTCCTTGGAAGCTTTTCTATTCAAGTAATCAATTTGTTTTCTCTTCCTCTTACCTCACAGTCAACATTATTTTTCCTCACATTCTGTTATCTCTTCATTTTCACCTTAAATTTTAGCCATAAAACTAATTTTTAGTGTCAATATATTCCTCACATTATGTATAAATGGACGTGTATAAATTATATAAATATAATAGAATTATCAATTAATATTAAGTAGGTTGGATTGGTGTCATAGAGATGCAATAAGCAATTCAATGTGTACTATTGGAAAATATTAAATCTTGTGATAAAATAAAATGCCATTAAAATATTGATTACTTATATAATTTTAAGACTTAGTTTACTTGTTTGAGTATCCGTCATTTGTCACACGACTTTTCTAGGTACAAGGAATACCTACAAATCTCCTATTTGTAAAAAAGTAAAAAAATAATTCAATTTTTCATTTTTCCTGCAACTTTTATGGACATAATGAATACCTACAAGATCTCCTATTTGTATAGAATTACAAAATCAAATACTACAAGCTTTTTGTAAACCTAAACAACAGATCAAGACTCATTCGTGAAAAACAGCAGTTCCATCAAGGTGAGTTCATTACCTGTACAAGATGTAAAAAGGACTGACACTTCTACCTCCACACTACTAGGGATTACAGGCTCTATCATGATGCTTTGGCTAATAGAAGATGTGGAGGTGCCCCAATTAGCCTTATGAGAGGTAAATCTTTATCTTTATTTTGGTTGTGTATGCATATATTCATGTGGAAATCCATTACATGTTATATTGAGTAAAATGCATATATATATTTCTAAAAGATAAACTGTGATGCTGATAAAGAAAGGGCAAGTTGTAAAAGTTGCAAAGTATGTACAAGAGGTCAAAAATGCATAATGCACCTCTTGTATATGTTTTTGTTGCTACAAGAGTCGCTTTAGGGACTGTAAGTATGCACTTACATTTAATATATACAGAACACACAGCCTTAATCTCCCCTAATCAGCACTTTAGCTTAATGATTACGCAGATTGGAAGTTTCATCTTTCAGACTCTATGACGAATATAACTAAAATAAAGACTGCATGATCTTGTTTTTTGATTAACGACCCGAGCTTGATCACCACTTTCAATTGGAATCTTGATGCACGTGCCATCTTTCACCGCATAGTACGCAAGTCCCTACAGTGCTGGCAGCAGTATCGGTAAAGGCTCGTAGCGTGGAGGTGGTGGATGACAAGACTCTCTAACTAGTCGTCATTTGTTCAGGTTTTATGGTGGTCGTGCATTAGAAGCTCTCATCAAAAGTTCTTGTTGCTGTATGATGGGTGATGATTATAGTTGAAAATTTATTTTTAGAATTTGGGTTTTGGAGAAGAGAAAAAAAACTCTTTGGAATTAATGAGAGAAGAAGTAAAAGACAATATAAAAAATATATATATGTATATGTATATATATTCTTTTTCTACCTTACAAATTCTCTAACAATAATGCTACATGTTGTTTAAGTAAGCATATTTATATTTGTAAAAAAATGTACATATTAAGTATGTTTAAAAGAAATTTGAGGTATCTTTTTTTTTTTTGATTTACCATAATCTTTTTATTTAAAAAAATTTTACTAAAATTTCTTAATGCAATAAAGAATCTAATTTAGTAGAAACGAGTTATTGACTTTCTTTTAAATATAGGCAAGTATTATTTCCTAAAAAAAAATAGTTTATTCAAGAATTGAATGTTTATCCTAATACTCAAATTTCTTGGGTTCTAGAAAAACGAAATACTTGAATTCTTTTTTAGAGATAAAATATAAAATTTTTAAATAGATTCGTAGTAAGCCGCCATAAAAAGAATGGTGCATGGTCAAAGAGTGTCTTAGCCTTAAAAAAATAATATATCCTATATATATGGTAAAACAAGCAGAAGAAATTTTCTCAAAGTTTTATTGAAGTGACTATAAAGTCTTAAGTATCACTAAAAACTATCTCTATTATATAACATCTCATCTCTCTTTAAAAAGATCTTTCTTTTGATATGACGAGTAACATTAAAGTAATATATCTCATTAGTAATTCAATATTATATGCTTAAACTAAGTGTATTGGATTCATTTATCATAATTCATTAAAAAAATAGTAAATGGACAGTCATATGTCAAATTTAAATCAACGGATGATCAATATTGTTGAAAGACTCATACACAGATATTCGAGCTTGTTTCAATACTCTCGAGGAATAGAAAAGCTTGCAATAATAATATACATCATTACGATCAATTTTAAGAGCATTTTTCTTATGAGTTATAAAAACCAAATCCCCAAGTTGACTGTTTTCTTCATAAAAAACTTCACCAACTCTATTTGATGCTCCTCAAACTTGTAACCTGATATCTTGTTGAACTTAATCTTGTATGTATCAGGAACAAACATATCAATTTTTTTCTTCTAGTGAAGCTCTTAGTGAGATATGTGAAAGAAATTGAAGTCATTCAGTTGCAGTAATAATTTTAATTTTATCTATATAGTTAGTTATTTATCATATAGAAAATTATCCATGAAAAATACATCTACAATAAAAATAATGGAAAAAGATTTTGGTATGAATGGTATAAGTGAAGCCTTATCGAGTGGGAACGAGTGCAACATGATATTGGGTCCTGTAAGATTTTGTTGGTACAGATCTTCTCTAAAGTTTCCTCCTTTAAACCTCATGACCCGAGATTTAGACTGTAAAAAATATTCACATTGAATATCTAAATTTTATATTTGTACCTCAAGATTAAAAAAATGAAAAAAAAACTAATATTTTTTTCTTTCTTCGAATGAATTGAGGTTAAGTGTGTACCCTTTGTTTAATCTATAATAAATAACACGAGAGGTTATGTAGGCTTTGAAAACTAACTTTTTGCTATACTTCTTTGTTGCACCAATCAATAAGACTAAATTTAATTGACGAACAATTAAATTGTGATGGGAGGATAAATGACATACAATTGAAGATTTTTCACTGCATATATAAAATACTCAATCGTATGTCATTTACCCTCCCATCAAAATTTTATTATTCTTCAATTAAACTTAGTCTTCTTGATTGGTGCAACAAAGAAATATAGAAAAAAGTTAGTTTTCAAAACCTACATAACCTCTCAAGTTATTTATTATAAATTAAACTCAAGGGTACGCAATTAATCTCCATTCATTCGAGTAAAGAAAAAAATATAAGTTTCCTTCCATTCTTCGTAATCTTCAGGTACAAATATAAAATCTACATATTCAATGTTAATAATTTTTACAATCTAAATCTCAGGTTATTAGGTTTAAAGAAGGAAGCTTTAGAGAAGATCTGTACCAACAAAATCTTATGGGACCCAAGACCTTTTCCATTAATTTTATTGTAGATGTATTTTTTATGGATGGTTTTTTCTATGATAAATAACTAACTATAAAGATAAAATTAAATTATTACTACAGCTGAATGGCTTTAATTTCCTTCACACATCTCACTAGGAGCTTCACTAAAAGAACAAACTTGATATGTTTGTTCTTGATCCATACAAGATTAAATTTAACAAGCTATTAGGTTACAAGTTTGAGGAGCGTCAAATAGAGCTGGTGAAGTTTTTTATGAGGAAAACAGTCAATTTGGGAATTTGGTTCTTATAACTCCTAAGAAAAATGCTTTAAAAATTGATCATAATGTTGCATATTATTATTGTAGCTTTTCTATTCCTTTAGAGTATCGAAACAAGCTCGAATATCTATGTATGAGCCTTCCAACAATATTGATCATCCGTTGATATAAATTTGTCATATGATTGTTCATTTACTATTTTTTAATGAATTATGATAAATGAATCTAATACTCTTAGTTTAAGCATATAAGATTGAATTACTATTGAGATATATTACTTTAATGTTAGTCGTCCCATCAAAAGAAAGATTTTTTTAAAGGGTGATAAGATCTTATATAACAGAGATAGTTTTTAGTAGTAGTTAAGACTTAATAGTCACTTCAATAAAACTTTGAGAAAGTTTCTTTTGCCTGTTTTACCATTTTTAAGGCTAAGACGATATTTGACCATGCACCATTCTTTGGTGGTGGCATACTACCAATCTGTATAATAATTTATATCTTATTTCTCAAAAAGAATTTAAGTATCTCATTTTTCTAGAACCCAATAAATTTGACTATTAGGATAAACATTAAATTCTTTAATAAACCATTATTTTTCAGGAAATAATACCTACATATATATAAAAGAAAGCCAATAACATATCACTCGTTTCTACTAATCAGATTCTTTATTTTATTTACAAATTTCAGTAAAATTTTCTTAAATAATAGGATTATGGTAAATTAAAAAATAAATTGAAGGATACCTCAGATTTCTTTTAAATATTCTTTATTTGTACATTTTTTTAAAATATAGATATGCTTACTTAAATAACATGTAGCATTATTGTTAGAGAATTTTTGAGGTAGAAAAAGAATATACATATATACATATATTTATATATATATCCTCTATTGTCTTTTAGTAGTTTTTTTTCTCTTCTCCAAAACCCAAATTCTAAAAATAAATTTTTAAGTCTAATCATCACCCATCATACAACAGCAAACACTTTTGATGAGAGCTTTTAATGCATGCCCACCACAGAACCTGAACAAACAACGACTAGTTAGAGAGTTTTGTCATCCACAACCTCCACACTCAGAGCCTCTGTAGATGCTGCCGCCAACACTGTAGGGATTTGTGTCCTACGTAGTGGAAGATGGCACGTGCATCTAGATTCCAATTGAAAGTGGTGATCAAGCTCAGGTCCTTAAGATCATGCAGTTTGGATTTTAATTATGGTTGACATAATCGTCCGAAAGATGAAACTTCCAATCTGTGTAATCATTAAGCTAGAGTGATGATTAGGGTAGATTAGGGCTATCCATTCTGCATATAATAAATGGAAGTGCACACTCACAGTCCCTAAAGCGACTCTTGTAGCAATAAAAGTAGACACAAGAGGTTCATTATCCATTTTTTACCTCTTGTACACCCTTTGCAACTTTTGCAACTTGCCCTTTCTTTATTAGCATCACAGTTTATCTTTTAGAAACATATATATGCACTTTACTCAGTATAACAAGTAGTGGATTTCCACATGAATATATACATGCACAACTAAAATAATGATAAAGATTCACCTCTCATAAGGCCATTTGGGGAACCTCCATCTTTTGTTAGCCAAAACATCATCGTAGAGCCTGTAATCCCTAGTAGTGCAGAGGTGGAAGTGTCAGCCCTTTTTACATCTTGTGCGAGAAATGAAGTCACCCCAATGGAACTGCTGCTTTTCACGAATGAGTCTTGATCTATTGTTTAGGTTTATAGCAAGCTTATAGTATTTGAGTTTGTAATTCTATACAAATAGGAGATCTTGTAGGTATTCATTATGTCCATAAAAGTTGTGAGAAAAATGAAATTTTGAATTATCTTTTTACTTTTTTACAAATAGGAAATCTTGTAGGTATTCCTTCTACCTATAAAAGTCATGTGAAAAATGACAGATACTCAAACAAATAAACTAAGTCACAAAATTATATAAGTAATCAATATCTTAATGCCAATTTATTTTATCACAAGATTTAATATTTTGCAATAGTACACATTGAATTGCTAATTGCATCTCTATGACACCAATCCGATCTGCTTAATATTCATTGATAATTCCATCTTCTTTATATATATATATATATATTTATACACATCCGTTTATACATAATATGAGGAAAATATAGAGAGAAAAAATTAGTTTTATAGCTAAAAATTGAGGTGAAAATGAAGAGACAATAGAATGTGAGGAAAAAAAATATTGACTGTGAGGTAAGAGGAACAGAGAACAAATTGATTACTTGAATAGAAAAGCTTCCAAGGAGGATGAATTTTTTATTTTTAAGATGTAATAGACGATATAGTAGAATAATTTTTTTATGTAAAATTTCATACGAGGTCAGTAATAAGTTAAAGCAAACTCAAAAAACTTACAAATGTATCACATTAATTAAACTTACAAGATCAATAATAAGTTAAGTTAAGATTACAAAGTAAAGTTTGTATGAGTATTCAATTATTTTAAAGGCTCACAAGGTGCTAATGTTGTGACCATGTAAACCTTTAGTGTACAGTTAAAAATATTATCATTATCGACTTATATTTTTTATATTACACTGTGTAGGATGTCAAAAGATATTTTAGAATTTTTATTAACAAATAGATCGTGTTTCCAATATTAAATTTTAACTTATTTTTATATATCAGTATATAAATATATGTTTTATACTAAAATGTTACATTAAAATAACTAATCACATTATTGTAAAGTATTGTAGATTTTTCAAAAGATACAAACAAATGTCTCACATTATCATTGATCGTAATGTTGCATATTATTATTGCAAGCTTTTCTATTCCTCGAGAGCATCAAAACAAACTTGAATGTCTGTTTATGAGCCTTCCAACAATACTGATCATCTGTTGATTTATATTTGACATATAATTGTCTATTTACTATTTTTTAACGAATTATGATAAAGGAATCCAATGCTCTTAGTTTAAGCATATAAGATTGAATTACTAATGAGATTTATTACTTCAATGTTAGTCGTCCCATCAAAAGAAATTTTTTTTAAAGAGTAATAAGATGTTATATAACAGAGATAGTTTTTAATGGTAGTTAAGACTTTATTATCACTTTAATAAAACTTTGAAAAAATTTCTTCTGCTTATTTTACCATTTATATAGGATATACTTAGTTTTTAAGGCTGAGACAATATTTGACCATGCACCATTCTTTGGTGGTGGCTTACTAAGAATCTATTTAATAATTTTATATTTTATCTCTAAAAAAGAATATAAGTATTTCATTTTTTTAGAACCTAAGAATTTTGAGTATTAGGATAAAGATCCAATTCTTTAATAAACTATTATTTTTCAGGAAATAATACCTTCATATATTTAAAAGAAAGCCAATAGCATATCACTAGTTTCTAGTAAATACAATTCTTTATTTCATTTAGGAATTTTAGTAAAATTCTCTTAAATAATAGGATTATGATAAACAAAAAAATAAATTCAAGGATACCTTAGATTTCTTTTAAATATACTGTATATGTATATTTTTTACAAATATAAATATGCTTACTTAAATAATATATAGCATTATTGTTAGAGAACTTTTGAGGTAGAAAAAGAATATATATATATACATATGTATATATCCTCTATTGTCTTCTAGCTCATTAATTTCAAAGAGTTTTTTTTTTTTCTTCTCTAAAACCCAAATTCCAAACACAAATTTTTAAGTCTAATCATCATCCGTCATATAGCAACAAGCACTTTTGATAAGAGCTTCCAATGCATGCGCACCACAAAACTTGAAAAAAGGATGACTAGTTAGAGAGTCTTATCGTCCACCACCTCCACGCTCAGAGCTTCTGCAAATGCTATTGCCAACATTGTAGGGATTTATGTACTATGGGTGAAAGATGGCACGTGCATTCAACTTCTAATTGAAAGAAGTGATCAAGCATGGGCCGTTAATAAAAAAATATGATCATGCAGTCTAGATTTTATGTAGAGTCAACATAAAGTCAGAAAGATAAAACTTTTAATCTGTTTAATCATTAAACTAAAATGATGATTGGAGATTTGGGCTATGCATTCGGAATATAATAAATGCAAGTGCCACTCACAGTCCTTAAAGCGACTCTTGTTGCAATAAAAGCAGGCACAAGATGTGTATTATGCGTTTTTAACCTCCTGTACACCCTCTATAACTTTTGTGACTTGACCTTTCCCCATTAGCATCACAGTCTATTTTTTAGAAACACATATATACACTTTACTCAGTATAACATGTAGTGGATTTTCACATGAATATATGCATATACAATAAAAATAATGATAAAGATTTACCTCTCATAAGGTCAGTTGGGGAACCTCCATCTTTTAATACAGTTGGCGGCCATGTAATTTATCAAATCAATGTTTTTAATTACTTTATATATATTAAGTAAGATATCATACAAATATAATAAAATCATATCTCAAATAGCGTTTGATTCTTCATTTAAGTTCAAGATCTCAAATAGCATTTGAATATATGCATATACAATAAAAATAATGATAAAGATTTACCTCTCATAAGGTCAGTTGGGGAACCTCCATCTTTTAATACAGTTGGCGTCCATGTAATTAATCAAATCAATATTTTTAATTACTTTATATATATTAAGTAAGATATCATACAAATATAATAAAATCGTATCTCAAATAGCGTTTGATTCTTCATTTAAGTTCAAGATTTCAAAAAATGAAATCACTTTCAAAATAACCATAGATTTTTCATTTAAGTTCAAAGATTTTTTAAGTTATAGTATAATAAAATCTATATTTTCCACGGCCTATATAAAATACTCAACCGTATGTTATTTATCCTCCCATAACAATTCAATTGTTCTTTAATTAAACTCAGTGTTCTTGATTGATGCAACAAAAAGGTATAGCAAAAAGTTTTTTTTGTAAAGACCAGATAACCTCTCAAGTTATTTATTATAATAAAGCTCAAAGTTATGCACTTAACCTCTATTCATTCGAAGAAAAAAAATAAGTTTCTTTCTATTTTTCTTAATCTTTATGCAAAAATATAATATCTAGATATTGGATGTTAATATTTTCTACAGTGTAAATCATAGGTCATAAGGTTTAAATGAGGAAGCTTTAGAGAAGATCTTTATGAGTAAAATCTTATGGGTCCCAAGACCATGTTGCACTCGTTTCCATTCGGTAAGGATTCCCTTGTGCCATCAATACCAACATCCTTTTTCATTGTAGATGTATTTTTCTTGGATGATTTTCTTTATGACAAATTACTAATGATATGGATACATTTAAAGTTATTATTCCAGCTAAATGCTTCGAACACATCTCACTAAGAGCTTCACTAGAAGAATGAACTTGATATGTTTGTTCTTGATCCATACAAGATTAAGTTCAATAAGATATCAGGTTACAAGTTTGATGAGGATGAAGTAGAGCTAGTGAAGTTTTTTATGAGGAAAAGAATTAACTTGGGAATTCGATTTTTGTAACTCCTAAGAAAAATGCTCTTAAAATTGATCATAATGTTGCATATTATTATTGCAAGCTTTCATATTCCTCGAAAGTATTGAAACAAGCTCGAATATCTGTGTATGAGCCTTCCAACAATAGTGATCATCTGTTGATTTAAATTTGACATATGATTGTCCATTTATTATTTTTTAACGAATTATGATAAATGAATCCAATACGCTTAGTTTAAGCATATAAGATTGAATTACTAATGAGATATATTACTTTAATGTTAGTCGTCCCATCAAAAGAAAGATTTTTTTAAAGAGTGATTAGATGTTATATAACATTGATAGTTAAGACTTTATAGCCATTTCAATTAAACTTTGAGAAAATTTCTTCTAACTTTTTACCATTTATATAGGATATACTAATGTTTTAGGCTGAGACGATCTTTGACCATCTACATAATCATTAAGCTAGAGTGTTTATTACAGGAGGTTAGGGTTGTATTCGATTTCATGTATAGTCAATATTAAACTTACAAGATTAGTAATAAATTAAGTTAATATTACAAAGTAATGAGTATTCACTCATTTTAAAGCGTCACAAGATGCTAAATGTGACCATGTAAACCTTTAGTTTATAGTTTTTATATTATACTAAGCAGGATGTTAAAAGGTTTTTAAAATTTTCATTAATAATTTGATCATATTTTTGATATTAAATTTTAATCAATTTTTATATATTGGTATACAGATATATGATTTAAACTAAAATATTTAATTAAAATAACTAATCACATTATTATAAAGTATAGGAGATTTTTTAAAAGAAATAAACATATGTATAACATTAAGCAATAAAAATAAAGCAATCTATTAAAAGAAATAATGAGAATTTAGGTATGAAATAAAAAATTTAGCATGTTGATCAACAATTCATACTTAACAAACAAAAAATTAATGATCATAGTTTTCATGAAGCCAAGACTTTTGAATATTAGAAAAAATATTCAATTGTTTAATAAACTATGGTTTCTCAGAAAATATCAAACCGATTTGAAAACAAAAAAAATCTAGTTGGATATCACAAATTTCTACCAAATTAGAATCTTGATATCTTGTAAGGATTTTGATGAAGTTCTCTCATATAATAGCATTATGACAAAATCGAAACAAAAATTCAACTTTACCACACATTTCTTTTATATAAATCATATGTGTACATAAAAACTTAGCTAAATTTTGTGACGTATTTTTTATTCTTAAATTACTAATTTGAAATAAAAAATTATTAAGTTATTGTGATTCTCTAAATTTTGTTCCATAAATTTTTGATAAAAATTTATGGTTTCATACTTGTATGGTCAACAAATTTATTTATATTCTGAAGTATTTAACACTTAATTATCTAATTTTAATCAATTATCAAGGTAATAATTATACATACATATTTATGTATGGATTGCAAAGAAATGTGAAGAGGGTGGACTTGGTTAACTATTATCATTAAATTGGACTTCTAAAGACAAAAAATATGAAATTAAAAAATAATTAGCAGAAAATATTCAAAGCTATTTCCATCTATCTCATTTTCCTTAAGTCGTTTTTTCTTTTGAGATTCATCTTTCCAATAGCACTCACCCTCTTCATCCAGAATTTTGAATTCCCATAAAACTCATCTTCTAAAAATTAGAAAAAAGTTGTAAAACTATAAAATTTTTAGAGGATTTTTTAGATTAAAAACACCAAAAGATCGAGTTCTTGTTACTTAAAATTAAAAAAAAATATATTTTAGCGTGATTAACTTTTAACATTATCTCAATAACATTGTTTTTTTCTCATCACATTTTAAATAGCGATAATTCTTTATTTACTTTAAATAGTTTATGATTCTTTACTTGAGTTCAATGATTTCATAAGTTATAGTATAAAATAAGACTTATTGTAATATCCATCTTGTAAAAAAATTGTAAAATTCTACTCTAAAGAATTTGAGAGAGAGTGCAGAAGTGAAAACAGAGTGTAAATTAGGAGGAAGGGAGTGACTGATTGTGAGGGTGCAGAGGTGTTCAGACCTTTCCTTCTGAGAGGTAAGCAATTTTTGGTCATTGTTCTAATGATGTTTTCCTCTCAAGTTGTTCACTTCTCCCATACTCCCTGTCTAAAATAGAAACAAATCGAGCTCAACAAGGCTCTGTTTCTGTTGCACCTTCGAATAGTGCAGGTATGTTAGCCTTTCTTTCCCGTTTTTGATTTCGATTCTTAAATTTATTATGCTTTTAAGGTTCATTTAGGTTCTTATAAGGGTCTAGCTTCATTTAGTCCAAACTTTAGTGACAAATCTACTTCCAGAAATCATTGATTAGACAAATATAAATTGTAACCCACTGTTGACAGTGCAGGCAACCCATCTGTGTTCTCTAATCATCTGAAGTTGATTTGTTCCCGCATGTAGATTGTTTTTGGATTCTTCAGGAAGGTAGGACCTATAGTAATATATTTTATGCATGTAATGGTGCTTATAGAAGCATTATAAATAATGTTAGTTTTTAAATATGATATCTATTGTGGTTTTAAGATTGAATTAATGTATGAGTGCGCGTCATGTTTTCATTTGGTTTAAAATCTATAAATTTGATGGATTTTTATGTATACTTGCATTTGATAAACTGTTTATTAAAGGATGGTAAGATGGAAAAACATAAACGAGATGGGAAGGTACTAGTTTGGAAAAGAAAATATATATATATCTCTCCTTGCAGATTAGTTTTCTACAAAGAGTAAAATTAGAAAAAAAAAAGAAATTTAAAATAACTTAAATTTAGAAAATGAACGAAATATACGAGTTTTAAAATAATTAAAATAATCAATCAAGAAAAATAGAATAAAGTAAATAAAAGAAGTAAATTATCAAAACAAAATAAAAAATATAGATATAATAATAAAAATAATTAAAAGAAATAAATTATCAAAATGAAATAAAATAAATAAAGCTCAAGAAAAAAAAAGTTAATTAAGGGAATTATGGATAAAAGATAAACTCTAGATGAATAATTAAGAAAGAATAAAAAGAACTAATCAAAATTTAATAACTAAAATATTTAGTACAAACGGTTATTCAGTACTCAGAAGGGTATACTGAAATTATTGTTATGATTGTTGTCACTACTTTACTGTTTACTGATAGGAACTCTACTATTTGATTGGATGGATACAGAATTGTTTACCGTTTACCATTTACTGATATAATGTAATTCCCCTTTCTTAAAGGTAGCAGTGTCCTCACTGCCTCCTTGGTATCGGTTTATGCACCTGCATGCAGTAGGGTTAAAATTATTAAAATAATAAAATTTTATAGTAAAACTTCAAATATAATAGATAGTATATTTAAAAAAGAAAATTTTGATTAATAGATAAACTTGACGTTGTTGCTCTTGGGCATCGAGATGTCACACTTACATTTTTCACAAATTGCATAAAATAATCAATTCTACACATTTATTCTCTTCTCACATTGTAATTGTTCTTCAATAATTAGTTAGTTCTCTTGATTGATGCAGAGAAGTATTGTGGAAAGTTAGTTACCTTCTCCATGTATTTTATATTGTTATCATTATCGACTTATTTTTTATATTACACTATACTTTGAGTAGGATGTTAAAGGGTATTTCAAAATTTTCATTTACAATTAGATCATGTTTCTAAGGTTAATTACTAACTAATTTTTATATATTGGTATATAAAAACATGATTTAAAGTAGAGATATTACATTAAAATAACTAATCACATTATTGTAAAGTACAATCGATATTTTTGTGCTACGTGACTTTTTACATTAAGTGTGGTGATAAACTTCTATCGATATCTCAATAAAATTGTCTTTTTTCACTTTAAAAAAAATAAATGATGAATAAGTTCTTTAGCCCATGGATTAAAATTCAAAAGTTAATTTTAATATATTTGGCGACAATAGAATTAATCAAATATTTGTTTTTAATTAATTATATATATATTAAGTAAGATATTACATGAAGTTTGAATAAATAATAATACGGTTTTTTGTACAAATTAAATAGATGTGCATAATTAATTACAGATTTCTAATGGAGCCCAAACCGGACATTGTTCTCTATTGATTTTTGTTGATTTATTTTACAATCTAAAAGCATGATGGTATCTAGTTTATCTATTTTATGGTTTAAATGCATGTATTACTGCATTACCTGACCACTATTTGATTTTGGAATTTGAGACATGATTGCATTACTGGATGCATGTTTATTTGTTTATGTGATTATGTTTGATTTGGTAATGGAGACTAAGGAAAAACAGGAAAGGGGATCAAATAAACAGATAGAATGATAGCCTCACTAAATATCCTGGGAGATGGTGGACGGACCGGGTTCATAGGGAACCCTACCGTGAATGTTGTCTCATACCGGACGTGGTATGGGACGGCCCGCTTCACCCTCATACCGGATAAGGTATTGAGGTTTAATGTCTTGGGGCTTATACCGGACGGGTATGGGGACGGCCCTGTAATTGAGATTGTTAAGGGAAAGGGTTCATGTGTTAGGGGGACACCCCTATGAACCCCCATGGATAATAGTAGATTGGTGAAATAAGAAACGATTATGATTTGGTTTATTGTTAATGGATATGAATTTATGATATGTTCTATATTGCTGATTGTTCATGAAGTTATGATCTGTATGGTATTATTGTCTCTATAGGTTGTTTTCATAAATTCCACAATGGTAAGTGAACGGTAAATAATTTTATGATTGATAAACGAATTTGCTAAATTTAGTGTTCCATTAGTTGTTTTGATTTTATACCAACCTTTGCTTCTGTGCCGGTGATATAGTGTGATATCCTTACTGGGCTAGTGTAGCTCATCCTTTATTTAACCATTTTAGATCAAGAGGACCTGGTTCCAGAGCCCAATATGCAAGAAGATTACAAGTAGATGCTAGATACTTTTTATTTTTTATTATTTTTTTTATTTCTCGTGTTTCTTTCAAAGAATTCATTCTGTAATGTTGTTCAATACTTTTAAGTTATTGTGTAAGGGATGTAAACCTTAACATTTTGTTTCGCTTCCGCACTTAAATTATTATATATTTCCTTTTGGATTTTCATGGTCGTTACAGTTAGTATCAGAGCCGCATTCCTCGGACCCGTTCCTTACACAATAATACTTAGAGAAACACCAAATCAATGAATTATCACTCAACCCTTCCTTATGCAATGTAGGTACAAAGAGATGAGGAGAGGAAGACCCCCACTAAACCGAGCAGCCCGGGATGGTTCACTTAGAGAAGATGTTGACCGGATATTTGAGATGCTGTAGAGACTCAATGCTGCCCAGCAGGACCAAGAGGAGAGGAGGGAGCTACCTGACCCTCCCTTGCTGCCACAGGTTCAGCCACAACTGCAGTGAGAGGATCCCGAGCCACCCCGATACAACCCTGTTCCTCCACAGTACCACCCGGCACCACCGCAGTATGATCCAGTGCCCCTACCACAATACCACCTACCACCACCACAGTACAATCCAGTGCCCCCACCGTATCAGCAAGTACCACCACAGGGCCCCCTAGTCTATCCTCAGCCTAGCCTAGTCCCTCTTCCACGAGACTCAGTTCCTCCCACGATTGACCCAGGCTACATAGAGAGGTATAAGAGATTAAACCCATATACTTTTATAGGGGGATTCTCTTTTGGAAAAGCCAAGTACTAGTTGGCAGAGAAAGAGAAGGCCTTCAAAACCCTAGGGGTGACTCCCGAGACCTACATGCTAGTGAGAGAAACAAACCACTAGTGGGAACTCAAATAGACCACCCTACCTGTTCCAGTTTCTTGGGAATAGTTCCTAGCAGCCTTTCATGCGGAGTACCTCCCAAAGCATCTCTGACATATTATGGAGATGAAGTTTGTCTAATTGGTCCAATGGAACATGACTATGTTATAATATGCTCATAAGTTCCTTGAGTTGGGCCGATACTCCCATGAGACATTGTTGGATTAAGGTAAGAATGCTAGGAGGTTCGAGTGGGGCCTCTGTCCAGAGATCAGACAACATTTGTTTGTACCGGAGCTCAGGACTTATTTGGTCGTTCTGGCCAAGGCACAGCTAGTAGAGAGAAGCTTTCCCACCCTCTATCAGGCAGCAGGGAACCTCAGACCCTCATCTCCACCCCACAGACCAGCACCTACTGTGCTTGTTCAACAGAATAAGAGGCCTAGGCCGGTGATCCAGGCTCCCCCTCAGGCTCCAGTTGTAGGACATGGTAAAATATGTCAGCATTATGGCAGGGATCATGGGACCGACCCTACTACCATCTCAATAACACCTATCGCATATGTGATAGTGCCTAATATTATGCGAGAGAGTGCCCAAGGAACCAGAATCAAGGTAGACCTCTTATCTAGGGCAGGGCTTACAATCTCACCCAGCAGGATGCTGAAGCCAACCCGGACGTGGTACAGGGTATGTACACTATCTGTAACTATCTTACACATGTTTTGATTGACACTAGTGCATTGTATTCATTTTTTTCACCTATTTTTACATCAAAATTTAATGTATTACTTGATAAACTTGATTCTATGTTGTTTGTGTCTATTTCTGGGAGTATGACACTATTGGAAGAAGTTGTCTACAGAGCTTGTGTCGTAGAGATAGCAGATAAAAAATTTAGTGTGGACCTAATAGAATTAGACACGAGGGATTTTGATGTAATTTTAGGAATGAATTGGCTAGCAACGTACCATGCCACCATAGATTGTTTTAGCAAAAAGGTTGTATTCAATCCTCCTAATGAGGAGCCATTTACAAATTAATAAAATAATTTGGTACTTGTTCCTTGATGGAAAATTTTCTTATTTATCGAGTACTTTAACCTTATTGTTTTTTCTACCTAGGCAAACCCAAGAAAGAGAATTGTATTCAAAAGATTCTGGTAGTCCGAGACTTTTCAAATGTGTTTTCGGATGAATTCTCCGGACTGCCAGTGGACAAGAAAGTCGAATTTACCATAGACCTACAGCGAGACACCCAGCCTATTTTAGTTGCTCCTTACCGCATGAGCCACGTTGAGATGGAGGAACTGATGAAACAGATCACTGAATTGCAGGACAATTGTTTTATCAGACATAATGTGTCCCCTTCGGGTGCCAGAGTCACTTTTTCTAGAAAGGAAGATGGAACGTTGAGGTTATGTATTAATTACAGAGGATTGAATAGAGTTACAATCAAGAAAAAAAATCCCCTTCCTAGGATTGATGACCTCTTCGATAAGTTGCAGGGTGCGCAGGTCTTCTCCAAAATAGACATGTGTTCAGGTTACAATCAGATGAAAATTAGGACAGAAGACATCCCCAAGATAGCCTTTCGAACCAGGTACGGACATTATGAGTTCCTGGTCATGCCATTTGGGCTAACCAACGCCCCATCCATCTTTATGGATCTGATGAACAGGGTCTTCAGACAATTCTTGGATCAATTTGTTATCGTGTTCATCGATGACATCCTGGTTTATTCATAAAGCAAAGAGGAACATGCTCACCATCTAGCTTAGGTTTTGCAGGTTCTTAGAGAAAAGAAGTTGTATGCAAAGTTGAGTATGTGTGGATTTTTGTTTGAGCAGACCACCTTCTTGGGACACACCATATCAAAAGATGGAGTATCAGTGAACCTTGAAAAAGTTGAAGTAGTGCTCGGCTGGGAGAAATTGACATTAGTTAAGGAGATCCGCAACTTTCTGGGAATGACGGGCTAGTACCGCAGGTTTGTAAAAGGGTTTTCTAGTCTAGCTGCTCCCTTGACCCGACTCACAAAGAAGAATGTCAAGTTTAAGTGGAATGAGGACTGTGAAAGAAATTTTTTAGAACTAAAGAAGCGGCTGACTACTGCACCTGGGCTGGCCTTACTAAGTGGATCAAGGGGATATACAGTTTACAGTGATGCTTCCTATCTAGTCGTGGGTTGTATTTTAATGCAGCATGGGAAGGTCATAGCCTATGGGTCCAGACAGTTGAAGAGTCATGAGAAAAACTATCCGACCCATAACTTAGAGCTTCCCGCAATCATACACACCTTGAAGACTTGGCACCATGATTTTGTTTCGCTTCTGCACTTAAATTATTATATATTTCCTTTTAGATTTTTGGGGTCGTTACACTCTAAGAACTCATCTGTTTAAAAAGTCCACAATGAGTGGCTGATTTATTTTTCTTTTCCTAGTTGATAGATCTAGAAAACTCCAAAAATGTACTTGTGTGATCTAATTGAATTAATTTGAGTCTGACTTTAGAGCTGCGATTTATTTACTTCTTGCACCTATATATATTTGTTGTTTTGAATCCATTTGAATAGGGCCTGTCATACAAGAAGAGAAATCGCAAACAGCTAGCCGAACCCCTTAAATCCGTAATTGTTTGAGTGATTCCAGCACTAAGTAGTGATCAGTGACGCATTGAGGCAGTAAGTAGTCTAGTTGACTGATTCACGCAGATGAATCCAGCAACTTGAATCATGTCCTTCTAGCTCTCAAGGTTGTTGACAAGTTAAATCCTTTGTACGTTCACAAGACTGCCTGCAAGTGAATAACCAACCACCAAACTTTCCTTGGTTGGTTTAGGAACAAGGAAGGATTGGTTGTTGGAACATTTCTGACAACTATAACTGATTTGCCATATTTTTGGTAAAATGAACCCTTACATCTATGACAAATTTTATTACTGGCGCAAGCTATTTCGTGACTAGGAGTTCTTCTTATAATTGTTTTAGTTTTTAATTTGCAGCCAAGAATTTGTGTAATATTATTTTGCTTGTTGTTTAATTTATATTTTGCGTATTGGATTCTACAAAACCCCCCCATATATGCTTTTTACTCGTTGGTCAAAAAAGATAATTTCTTTCCAATTCCCTGCGGATTCTATCCATCTTACCACTACTACAAATTTATTTTATTAGATAATTAGGAATTTATTTTTGGTGGATTCGTCACTCATCAAAATTTTTAACATTACCACAACAAAATTATTTCTTACTTTTCAAAGTAAATGACTAATAAGTTCTTTCGCACAAAGATTAAATTCAAAAGTAAATTTTATTTCAAGTGACTTATTTTGTACTATAAAGGCAACCTTAGATCTAATAAAATCAACGTTCTTAAGAATTTTATATAAATTAGGTAAAATATCTAATAAGTATAATAAAATCAATGGATTCTTTATTTACTTTATATAGTTTATGATTCTTTATTTGAGTTCAAAGATTTCATAAGTTATAGTATAAAATAAGACTTATATTTTTCACTGCCTACACAAAATAATCAATCTTATCCATTTATTATCCTATCACATTGTAATTGTTCTTCAATAATTAGTTAGTCCTCTTGATTGATGCAAAGCAAAAGTATCGTGGAAAGTTGGTTACCTTCTCTGTATATTTTACATTATTATCGTTATCGACTTATGTTTTTATATTACACTATACTTGGAGTAGGATGTTAAGGCTATTTCAAAATATTTTTTAACAATTAAATCATGTTTTTATGATTAATTACTAACCAATGTTTATATATCGGTATATATAATACATGATTTAAAGTAGAGATATTGAATTAAAATAAGTAATCAGATTATTTTAAAAAACATTCGATGTTTGTGTGTAACGTGATCTTTTACCTTATTCATGGGTATAAAGTTCTATCATTATCTCAATAAAATTGTCTTTTTTAGCATTTTAAAAAATAAATTATGAATAAGTTCATTAGCACATGGATTAAATTTCAAAAGTTAATTTTAATAAAGTTAGCGACCGTAGAATTAATAACATCAATATTTTTAATTATTATATATATATTAAGTAAGATATCACATAAATGTAATAAAATCGCGTCTTAAATAACAATGGATTCTTCATTTAAGTTGAAAGATTTTATAAGTTATAGTATAATAAAACCTACATTTTCTATGGCCTATATAAAATTCTCAACTATATGTCATTTATGCGTCCATCACAATTCAATTGTTCTTCAATTAAGCTTAGTCTTCTTGACTGGTGCAACAAAGAAGTATAATGAAAAGTTGGTTTTCCAAATTCTACATAACATCTCAAGTTATTTATTTTATATTAAACTTAAGGGTATGCACTTAACTTCCATTCATTCGAAGAAAGAAAAAAAAAATTTTGTTCTTCTTAATCTTCAGGCACAAATATAAAATTTAGATATTCAATGTTAATATTTTCGATAGTCTACATCTCATGTCATAAAGTTTAAAGGAGGATGCTTTAGAAAAGATTTGTACCAGCATAATTGTAACACCCAAGCATTTTTAATTTTTTTCTTATTATTTTTATTTTTCTTTTTTTTTTTGTATTTGAATTTTTTAGATTTTAATTTAATTTAATTTAATTTAATGAAAATAAAAATAATAATAATGATAAAATTGGGTAAAAATATTATTTGGATTTAATTGAAATTAATTTTGGGAAAAAGGGGTGAAAAAATTTGGATTATGGAGGTGTTTTTGAAAAGAAAATCAGAAACCGGGGGTCAAAACGCAATTTAAAAAAGTTGTGCCACGTTAGCAGCCCCGGCCAACCAGGACATGCCGCATGGCAAGGAAGTGCTGACACAGGACGTGCCACGTGAGCGATCCTCGTGCGCGCGATCAGACGGCCCAGATCCGTTCCCGCACGCACGGACGACCCATATCAAACGTGTGCACGAACGGTCCAGATTCACGCGTACGGACGATCCAAATTCAATCAGGCACGGACGGTCCAGATTGCATCGCGATGGACGGCCCAGATTTAATCCCAATTAAATCGCGATCGGACAGTCCATATTTAATCTTGATGGACGATTGAGATTAAAAGGCAAAGGGTATAAATAACCCCACCCACACCTGACCACAAAACCCTAACCGCTAGTGCCTCCCCGGAGAAGAAGAACTAGATGCTGGAGGACCCGGCTGCTGCCACCTGCCGCCGCACCGGAGAGGTTTCTGACTGCCAATCGAGGTAAATTTTCTCCCCTTGGCTCGTTTTTTGATGCTAAGTCTGCCTATGGCAGAACTGAAGCCAAACCACCGGTCAAACGGCTAGAAAACCCAACCGAAGTCCGGTAGTGCCGCTGCGAATCCCCTCTGTTTTTGCCTCCGAAAAGGCCCTTTCCGACCTCCGTTCGATGCAAATTTTATACCACTGTGATCACTGTTCTTTTCTCTACAGGTTGATCAGAGCCAAACATCAAAACGCGACTCACGCTGGAGGAGCCGCCACATTCGAGAGTACCGCCGGCGGTAAGTCTCAGTCTTTCGTGATTTTTTAGCCTACCGAGGGCCCTAGGGTTGTTTTATCGCAGGGACTGATGCAAGCTTAGCCGAAAATAGCCAACCTGAGGCGGATCGCCGCCGCTTGGCCGGAGCACGGCGGAGCCGCCGTGCTGGAATTATGATATTGGCTAGTATTTGATTTTGTAATTATATACAAATAGAAGATCTTGTAGATATTCCTTCTGCCCATAAAAGTCATGGGACAAATGAAAAATTAAATGATATTTTACTTCTATACAAATAGGAGATCTTGTAGGTATTCCTTCTACCTATAAAAGTCGTGTGACAAATGACAAATACTCAAACAAGTAAATTAAGTCACAAAGTTATATAAGTAATCAATATTTTAATAGCAATGTATTTTATCACAAGATTTAATGTGTTGGAATAGTACACATTGAATTGGTAGATGCATCTCTATGATGCGAATCCCACTACTTAATATTTATTGATAATTCTATCTTATATATATATATTTATATACATCCATTTATACATAATGTCAGGAAAATATTGAGGCCAAAAATTAGTTTTAAGACTAAAAATTGAGATGAAAATTAAGAGACAACATAATATGAGGAAAAACAAATGTTGATTGTGAGCTAAAAGGAAGGGAGAAAAAATTAATTACTTGAATAGAAAAGCTTTCAAGAAGGATGAATTTTTCATTTTTAAGCTCTAATAAACCCTGTGGTAGAATTATTTTTTTATATGTAATTATCTTTTAAAATTTCATACGAGGTCAGTAATAAGTTAAGGCTAACTCCAAAAACTTACAAATGTATCACATGAATTCAACTTACAAGATCAGTAATAAGTTAAGTTAATATTGTTCTTCAATAATTAGTTAGTCCTCTTGATTGATACAAAGAGGAAGTATCATGGAAAGTTAGTTACCTTCTCTATGTATTTTATATTTTTATCATTATCAACTTATATTTTTATATTACACTATACTTTGAGTAGGATGTTAAAGGGTATTTCAAAATTTTCATTAACAATTAGATCATAGTTCTAAGGTTAATTACTAAGCAATCTTTATATATTGGTATATAAATACATGAGTTGCAGTAGACATATTACATTAAAATAACTAATCACATTATTGTAAAGTACAGTCGACGTTTTTGTGTAACGTGATTTTTTACCTTATCCATGGTGATAAACTTCTATCATTATCTCAATAGAATAGTCTTTTTTAACTTTTAAAAAGTAAATGATGACTAAGTTCTTTAACGCATGGATTAAAAGTTAAAAGTTAATTTTAATACAGTTGGCGAACATAGAATTAATCAAATCAATGTTTTTAATTATTTATTGTGTATTAAGTAAGATATTACATGAATATAATAAAATCGCATCTCAAATAGCGATGGATTTTTCATTTAATTTCATGATTTCAAAAAATAAAACAACTTTGCAAATAGCCATATATTCTTCATTTAAGTTGAAAGATTTTATAAATTGTAGTATAATAATATTTACATTTTCCATGACCTATATAAAATACTCAACCATATGTCATTTATCCTCCCATCACAATTCAATTGTTCTTCAATTAAACCCAGTCTTCTTAACTAGTGCAATAAAAAAGTATAGCAAAAAGTTGGTTTTTCGAAGCTTATATAACCTCTAAAGTTATTTATTATACCTTAAACCCAAAGTTACGCACTAAATCTCCGTTCATTCAAAGAACAAAAAAAGAACAAGTTTCTTTCCATTCTTCTTAATCTTTAGGCACAAATAAAAAATCTAGATGTTCGATGTTAATATTTCTTTCCGAGACGTAAGCCATTTTTGGTGATTTTTCTAATGATGTTTAGGTTCCTCTTAAGATATTTACATATTCCCAACTCCCTTTCCAAAACAGAAACAAATTGAGCTCAATCAGGCTTTGTTTCTACTGCACCTTCGAACAATGCAGGTATGTTACCCTTCCTTTCCCTTTTCTGATTTTGATTTTTAAATTTATTATGTTTTTAATGTTCATTTGGGTTCTTATAAGGGTCTAGCTTCATTTAGTCCAAACTTCAGTGACAAATCTACTTACAAAAATCACTAGTTTGACAAAAATAAATTGTAACCCATTGTTGACAGTGCAGACAACTCCTTGGTGCTTTCTGGTCATTTGAACTTGATTTGTTCGCGTGTGTAGGTTGTTTTTGAATTCTTCAGGAAGGTAAGACCTATAGTAATATATTTTATGCATGCAATGGTGTTCTATAGATGCATTATGAATAAATTTAGTTTTAAAATCTGATATATATTGTAGTTTTAGGATTGAATGAGTGTGTGTGTGTGTGTCATGTGTCCATTTGGTTTAAAATCTATAAAGCGGATGGATTTTTGTGTATACTTGCATTTGATAAGCTATTCATTGAAGGATGGTAAGATGGAAAAACATAAATGTGCATGGAATGTATGAGTTTGGAAAAGAAAAAATATATATATCTCCTTGCCAGTTAGTTTTATGCAAAGAGAAAAATTAAAAAAAAAGAAATTTAAAATAAATTAAATCTAGAAAATGACCGAAATATACTAGTTTTAAAAAAATTTAAAAAAATCAATCAAGAAAAGTAGAATAAAGTAAATAAAAGAAGTAAATTATCAAAAAGAAATTAAAAAATATATATATGTAATAATAATAACATAAAAGAAATAAAATATCAAAATGAAATAAAATAAATAAAGCTCTAGAAAAAAAAGTTAATTGAGGGAATTATGGATAAGAGATAGAGTCTAGATGAATAATTAAGAAAGAATAAAGAAACTAATCTAAAATTTAATAACTAAAATAGTTAGTAAATACATCTATTCGGTACTCGGGAGGGGTATTACTAAAATTACTGTTATGATAGGAACCTTACTCTTAGATTGGGTGGATACTAAACTGTTTACAGTTTACTACTTATTGATATAACTGTAATTCCCTTTTCTTAGAGGTAGTGGGGTCCTCACTACCTCCTTGCTATCAATTCAGACATCTGCATGCAGTAGGGTTATAATTACTAAAATAATAAAATTTGATAGTAAAACTTCAAATATAAGTTCAAACTTATGTGTGTGTGTATTGGATGATCGAGTACAGTATTGAGTGTAGTATTGATCTGACAGTGATAACTAAGATTATTGAATGATTGGTGAAAGTACTGAAATTTGTATAAATTAAACTGTAATTTTATAACTTGCATTTTTTGGTTTTCAAAACATTGTTTGTGTAAATCTATTATTGCTAGTGTAATTGAGTTATTGGAACTCACCCCCAATCCAATTATCCATATTATAATGAAGATCATACAGCAATAACCACTTTTGATAAGAGCATCCAATGCATGGCCGTGACAAAGCCTGAACAAACGATGAGTAGTTAAAGAGCCTTATTGTCCACCACCTCCATGCCCAGAGCCTCTACAGATGTTGTCGCCAGCACTATAGGAATTTATGTACTATGCGATCGAAGATGGCACGAGCGTCTAGATACCAATTAAAAGTGGTGATCAAACTCAGGCCCTTAATCAATAACATAATCATGCAGTTTGGATTTTACATATAGTCGACATAAAGTCTGAAAGATGAAACTTCCAATCTGTATAGTCAATAAGCTAAAATAATGATTAGGGGAGATTAGGGTTGTGCATTCTGCATATAATAAATACAGGTACGACACTGAGAGTCCCTAAAGGGACACTTGTAGCAACCAAAGTAGACACAAGAGGTGCATTCTACATTTTGGATTTCTTGTACATCCTCTATAAATTTTTTGACTTGCCCTTTCTTTATCAGGATCACAATTTATCTTTTAAAAACACATATATACACATTACTCAGCATTTTATGTAGTGGATTTGCACATGAATATATACATATACAACCAAAATAATAATAAAGTTTTACCTCTCATAAGGCCAGTTGGGGCACCTCCAACTTTATTAACCAAAGCATCGTGGGAGAGCCTGTAATCCCTAGTTGTGTAGAGGCAGAAGCATTGGTCCTTTTTACACCTTATGCTAGTAATGAACTCACCTAGATGGAACTGTTGCTTTTTGCCAATGAGTCTTGATATGTTGTTTAGGTCGATAGTAAGTTATAGTATTTGATTTTGCATTTCTATACAAAAAGGAGATCTTGTAGATATTTTTTTTCCCCATAAAATTCGTGGCACAAATAAAAAATTGAATGATTTTTCAGTTCTATACAAATAGGAGATCTTGTAGATATTCCTTCTACCTATAAAAGTCATCTGACAAATAATAGATACTCAAACAAGTATACTATGTCACAAAGTTATAAAAGTAATCAGCATCTTAATAGCAGTTTATTTTATCACAAGATTTTATGCTTTGGAATAATACATATTGAATTGCTATTTTCATATCTATGCCACCAATCACACCTACTTAATATTAATTGATTATTCCATCTTTTATATATATTTATGTGAATCAATTTAAACATAATGTGAGAAAAAAATTGAGGCTAAAAATAAGTTTTAAGCCTAAAAATAAAGAGACAACATAATGTGAGGAAAAAAAAGTTAACTGTGAGATAAGAGGAAGAGAGAACAAATTGACTACTTGAATAGAACAGCTTCCAAGGAGATTGAATATTTCATTTTTAAGCTCTAATAGACCATGTGGTGGAATAGTTTTTTATGTATTATTATCTTTTAAAGTTTCTTACGAGGTTTGTAATAAGTTAAAGCTAACTCTAAAAAGTTGCAAATGTATCACATTAATTAAACTTACAAGATTAGTAATAAGTTAAGTTAATATAAAAAGTAAAGTTTGTAGTAGTATACAATCATTTAAAAGGCTCACAAGGTGCTAAATGCTGTTACCATATAAACATTTAGTATATAGTTTAAAATGGCATCATTAACGACTTATATTTTTTATATTACACTATGAACAATGTTACATTTTAGAACTTTCACTAACAATTAGATCATATTTCTGATGTTAAATTTTAACAAATATATTGATATATAAATATATGGTTTAAACTAAAATCTTGCATTAAAATAACTAATCGCATTAATGTAAAGTAAAGTAAATTTTTCAATGGAAACAAACAATTATATTACATTAATCAATAAAACCACGCAATAAATGAAGAGAAACAATGGAAATTTTAGGATGAAGTAAAAAATTTAGCATGTTGATCAAGCATTCATAGTTAACAAAAAAAATCAAGTTGCATATTGAAAATTAATACCGAATTAGAATCTTGATATCTTATAAGGATTTTGATGAACTTCTCTTACACAATAATATTATGACAAAATCAAAAAAATAAATTCAACTTTACCACATTTTTTTATGTATATTACATGTGTACATAAAAAATGTGAAACATTTGTAGCTTTAAATCTTAAAAATTAGCTAATTTTTATTACACATTTTTTCTTCTTAAATAATTAATTTGAAATAAAAAATTATTAAGTGATTGTGATACTTTAAGTTTTGTTTCTATAATTTTTTAACAAAAATTTATGGTGTCATATTTGTGTGGTCGACAAATATTTTTATATTTTAAACCACTTAACACTTAATTATATAATTTTAATGAATTATCAAGGTAATAACTGTACATACAAATGTATGTACAATATTGTAAAGAAATGTGAAGAGGGTAGACTTGGTTAACTGTTATCATTAAATTTATCTTTTAAATACAAAAACTACAAAATTAAAAAATAGTTAGCGAAAAATATTCGAAGCTATTCCATCTATTTCATTTTCCTTCTTTCACTTTTCCTTTTGAGCTTCATTGTTCCAATAGCACTCACCATCTTCATCCAGAATTTCTAATTCCCATAAAACTTATCTTCTAAAAGTTGAAAAAAATTGTAAAACTATATAAATTGTTAGAAGAATTTTTAGATTAAAAAGATCAGAAAGTCGAATTTTTGTTACTTATAATTCAAAAAAATATATTGCAGCGTGATAAACTTTTAACATATCTCAACAAAATTGTTTCTTACTTTTCAAAGTAAATGGCTAATAAGTTATTCTACACCAAGATTAAATTCAAATGTAAATTTTATTTGAAGTGACTCATTTTGTACTATAATGGCAGCCGTAGAATTAATAAAATCAAAATTTATAAGTATTTTATATAAATTAAGTAAAATATCTAATAAGTATAATAAAATCACATCCTAAATAGTCATGGATCTTTATTTAAAAAATTATATTTTAAATAACCACAATTCTTTATTTACTTTAAAAAGTTTTTGATTTTATATTTAAGTTCAAAGATATCATAATTATAGTATAAAATAAGACTTGCGTTTTTCACAGCCTGCACAAAATAATCAATCGTACATATTTATTCTCTTCTCACATTGTAATTATTCTTTAATAATTAATTAGTCCTCTTGATTGATGCAAAAAAGAAGTATTGTAGGAAGTTGGTTACTTTCATCTTATATTTTATATTGTTATCATTTTTTACTTATATTTTTATATTACATTATACATTGAGAAGAATGTTAAAGGGTACTTCAAAATTTTTATTAACAATCAAATCATGTTTCTAAGGTTAATTACTAACCAATCTTTATATATTGGTATCTAAATATATGATTTAAAGTAGAGATATTGCATTAAAATAACTAATCACATTATTGTAAAGTAGAGTTGACATTTTTATGAAACATGATTTTTTATCTTATGCATGGTGATAAATTTCTATTATTATCTCAATAGAATTACTTGTTTTAACTTTTAAAAAAATAAATGACGGATAAGTTCTTTAACACATGGATTAAAATTCAAACATTAATTTTAATATTGTTGGCAGCCATGTAATTAATCAAATCAATATTTTTAATTACTTTATATATATTACATAAGATATCATATAAATATAATAAAATCGCATCTCAAATAGCGTTCGATTCTTCATTTAAATTCAAGATTTTAAAAAATGAAACCACTTTCAAAATAGCCATAGATTTTTCATTTAAGTTCAAAAAGTTATAGTATAATAAGATCTATATTTTCCATGGCATATATAAAATACTCAACCGTATGTCATTTATCTTCGAATAACAATTCAACTGTTCTTTAATTAAACTCAGTGTTCTTGACTGATGCAACAAACAAGTGTAGTAAAAAGTTTGTTTTCCAAAGACTACATAACCTCTTAAGTTATTTATTATAATAAAACTCAAAGTTATGCACTTTTCTTTTCATTTTTCTTAATCTTTAGGCACAAATATAATATCTAGATGTTGGATGTTAATATTTTCTAGAGTGTAAATCTCAGGTCATAAGGTTTAAAGGAGGAAGCTTTCGAGAAGATCTCTACCAATAAAATCTTACGAGTCCTAAGACCATGTTACACTCGTTTTCACTCGGTGAGGATTCCTTTTTACCATTAATACCAACATCCGTTTCCATTGTAGATGTGTTTTTTTTGGATAATTTTCTTTATGATAAATTACTAATGATATGAATACATTTAAAATTATTACTCCAGCTAAATGGCTTTAATTTCCTTCATACATCTCACTAAGTGACAAGTGATAAGTGATAAGTGAGAAATGATCTACCCACATGGTAGAGGTAATCTTTAGTGCCCTCATTGATGCCCACGGAAATGGCATCATGTAATGAAACACTTAAAAAATGAAAAAATAAAAATTATAAACCTTCATAAAAATGTGATTGAGAATACAAGTGCAACTGAAAAGTGATAAGTGAACAATGTAAAGTGAAAGTGATATTGACATATGCAATGATAAGTAATTCAGTGGCAAGTGCAAGTGTTTTGAAACCAATGAACAATATTATTTGTTTATGTAAATATGATGTTAGAGTATTTGTGATATTTATGAAATCATATGTAAAAGAGTGAATCGTTGAGATATATGAAATTATGGTTACTGTATTGATTGGGAATTGGTTTTAAAGAAGATATGCATTTGTTTTGAGAATCTTGTGTGATTGAGTGTGTGTATGTCTTTGTTTTGAGCACTACCCCTGTTCCTTACTTTGTATGTGAAGCTCACCCTAATTCACATCTCCCTGTGCAAATTAGTCAAGATCAAGAGTAAGTTCAAGGTCGAATAAAGACTTTAAAGAACTTTTAGTGATCTTGAGAGTTTTGTCTTGTAAAGTCGATTTAATTAGATTATAACGATGCAATGTAATGAGTTTTATAAGCTTCATGACTTATAATTCTATATAGAGGATGATTAATCTTAAGTTTTTGCTTATTGTTGCATAAAATTATCAGGTTATGTGCTTGGAATAACACTCCCTCCTCAATAGAGAAAGTGTGCTATTACATCAGATTCTTTATTTCATTTAAGGATTTTAGTAAAATTCTCTTAAATAATAGGATTATAATAAATCAAAAAATAAATTCAAAGATTACTCACACTTCTTTTAAATATACTTTATACGTACATATTTTATAAATATAAATATGCCTATTTTAACAATATATAGCATTATTGTTAGAGAATTTTTGAAATAAAAAAGAACATACATATATACATATATATATATCCTCTATTATCCTTTTGTTCTTCTCTTATTAATTCTAAAGAGTTTTCTTTCTCTTCTCCAAAACCCAAATTCCAAACACAATTTTTCAAGTCTAATCATCACCCATCATACAGTAATAAGTAGTTTCTATAAGAGCATCCAATGCATTGCCATCACAGAACCTAAGCAAATGACGACTAGTTAGAGAGCCTTGTCGTCCACCACCTCCACGCCTAGAGCCTCTGCAGATGCTGCCGCCAGCATTGTAGGGATTTGTGTACTACGCGGTGAAAAATGGTATGTGCAACCTGATTCCAATTAAAAGTGGTGATTAAGCTCCGACCTTTAATAAAAAAAAACATGATCATGAAGTCTGGGATTTACTTATAGTTTACATAAAATCTTAAAGATGAAACTTCTAATTTATGTAATCATTAAGATAGAGTGATGATGAGGAGAGATTAGGGCTTTGCATTCTCCATATAATAGATACAGGTGTGGCACTAGTAGTCCCTAAAGTGACATTTGTAGCAACCAAGGATACACAAAAGGTGCATTCTACATTTTGGATCTCTTGTACACCCTCTGCAAGTTTTGTGACTTGCCCTTTTTAAGTCAGCGTCACAATTTATCTTTTAGAAACACATACATACACATTACTCTACATAACATATAGTGGATTTACACATTAATATACATATACAACAAAAATAATGATAAAGGTTTACCTCTCATAATGCCAGTCGGGGCACCTCCACCTTTTATTAGCCAAAGTATCACGGTAGAGCCTGTAATCCTTAATAGCGGAGGCAGAATTGTTGGTCCATTTTATACCTTGTGCAGGTAATGAACTCACCTTAATGGAATCGTTGTTTTCCACCAATGATCCTTGATTTGTTGTTTAGGTTTACAACAAGCTTATAGTATTTGATTTTGTACTTCCATACAAATAGGAGATCTTATACATATTCCTTGTACCTATAAAAGTCATGTGACAAATGATAAATACTCAAACAAGCAAAGTAAGTCAGAATGTTATAAAAGTAATCAGTATCTTAATAGCAATTTATTTTATCACAAGAGTTAACGTTTTGGAATAGTACACATTGAATTGCTAATTGTAGCTCTATGCCACTAATCCCACTTACTTAATATTAATTGATAATTTCATCTTTTATATATATATATATTTATACACATCCATTTATACATAATGTGAAAAACAAATTGAGGCTAAAAATTGAGGTGAAAACGAAGAGACAATATAATGTGAGGAAAAAAAATGTTGACTGTGAGCTAAGAGGAAGAGAGAACAAATTAACTACTGGTATAAAAAAACTTCCAAGGAGGATGAAATTTTCATTTTTAAGTTTTAATAGATCATGTGGTGGAATAATTTTTTTATGTATAATTATCTTTTAAAATTTCGTATAAGGTCACTAATAAGTTAAAGGTAACTCAAAAAACTTACAATTGTATCACATTAATTAAACTTATTAGATCAGTAATAAGTTAAGTTAATATTACAAAATAAAGTTTGTACGAGTATATAATTATTTAAAAGACTCACAAGGTGGTAAATATTGTGACCATATAAACCTTTAATTTATAGTTTAAAATGTTATTATTATTGACTGATATTTTTTATATTACACTATGTAGGATGTTAAAAGATATTTTATAATTTTTATTAAAAAATAGATCGTGTTTTCGATATTAAATTTTAGGCAATTTTTATATATTGGTATATAAATATATAATTTAAATTAAAATATTATATTAAAATAACTAATCACATTATTGTAAAGTATAGTAAATTTTTCAAAAGAAACAAAAAATATATCACATTAATTAATAAAAATTACACAATCAATGAAAAGAATTAATGAGAATTTAGGGATGAAATAAAAAATTTAGTATGCCCTTCAAGAATTTATATTTAACCAAAAAAAGAATTAATGATTACATTTTTCTTGAAGCCAAGACTTTCGAATATTGATAAAAATATCCAATTTTTCATAAACTATTGTTTCTCAAAAAATAATAAATGCATTTAAAGATAAAAAAAATCTAGTTGCATATCACAAATTTCTGAAAAATTAGAATCGTGATATCTTGTAAGGATTTTGATTAAATTCTCTTATATAATAATATTATGACAAAATCAAAAAAATAAATTCAACTTTACCACACACATTACTCAGCAAAACATGTAGTTGATTTGCACATGAATATATACATATACAACAAAAATAATGATAAAAATTTATTTGCAAAAGTATCATGGTTGACCCTCTAATCCCTAGTAGTGCGGAGGCGAAAATGTTGGTCCTTTTTACAACTTGTGTAGGTAATGAACTCACTGGGATGGAACTACTGCTTTTAACTAATTAGCCTTAATATATTGTTTAGTTTTAAAGGAAGCTTTTAGTATTTGATTTTTTACTTCTATACAAATAGGAGTTCTTGTAGGTATTCATTTTGTCCATAAAAGTCATGAGAGAAATGAAAATTCGAATTATTTTTTACTTTTATACAAATATATTACAACGAGATAAACTTTTAACATATCTCAACAAAATTGTTTCTTATTTTTCGAAGTAAATGGCTAATAAGTTCTTCCGCACAAAGATTAAATTCAAAAGTAAATTTTATTTGAAATGACTCATTTTGTACCATAATAACAACAATAAAACTAATAAAAATAATGTTCATAAGCATGTTATATAAATTAAGTAAAATATCTAATAAGTATAATAAAATCACGTACCAAATAGTTATGGATTCTTTATTTAAGAAATCAAATTTTAACTAGCCACAATTCTCTATTTACTTTAAATAGTTTATGATTCTTTATTCGAGTTCAAAGATTTCATAAGTTATAGTATAAAATAAGACTTATATGTTTCACAATCTGCATAAAATAATCAACCGTATACATTTATTCTCCTCTCACATTATAATTGTTCTTCAATAATAAGTTAGTCCTTTTGATTGATGCAAGGAAGAAGTATTGTGGAAAGGTTGTTACCTTCTTTATGTATTTTATATTGTTGTCATTATTGACTGGGAGCATTCCTCTTACGTCTTTCTAGACCAGATAGGGGAGGAAAAAATAGATACCCCGAAGGGTAAGGAGAACAGATACCCCTCAGAGATAAAAAGTCTAACGAGATACTTGATGCAATATGCATTTCGATACAGATACGTGTAGGACCATACAGGCTTCATTCTAATTTTTTCTTTTTCTTTTCTTTTTAATTTTTTTATTAAGGACTACATATTACATATATTACATGCAAATTCATCAAGTGTTAGTAATTCACATAGCATGCTTGAAAATCAGAAGAATTGGACTCATTTAAACACAGAGGCATGCAAAATAGACAAAATAACAATCATATTAAATTTTCTTATCTAAAAATACTCCTTAAAGTGTTGAAAGTAATACTAGATTCCTTACCAAAACCTTGGTGTTTTCTTTTTCACCATTTTCCTTTCTTTCTCTTCTTCTCTCACTAATTTACTATCTCTCTCTCTAAACCTTTGAGAATAGAAGAAATGGAAGTGTAAAGAGGAAGGGAAGGAGAAGGAAAATTTATAGAATTTTAGAATCGTTGAATTCGTGTCAAGTGGCAAAATTTGTTGAAGAAAAAGGAGAAAAGATTCTTGGCACAAAAAACAAGGGAGAAAAATTTCCTCCACCAATGGTAGCGATGCGCAGACTAAGGCGCGATGGGACGTGAGTGCATGCATGTGAATGGGATGTGCGTGTTAAGTGCATGCCTTGTGGCCACTGTACGCGCACGTGTGCGCACTCAGTTCCTAGCACCTACGCGAATAAACTGCTTTCTCGCGGGATTTTTTCCGCATGCAGGTTTTCTCATGTTTTGCCATTTTTTGATTTTTTTCTAAATTTTTCCTTTGAAATAAAATAAAATATTTTAAAATAAAGTAAAATAAAAATAAAAATTGATCAAAATCACAAATCTAAAAAAAATGTTAAGCAACGTATATCAATTTAAGTTTAAAGCCACCAAAGGGCCAAATAAATAGAGTTTTAAAAGTATTTTAGTACAGTGATTGGCGGGGTGTTACATATAGTAGTATTTTTTATGCATGCATTGGTGTTTTATATATGCATTATGAATAAATTTAGTTTTCAAATATGATGTCTATTGTGCTTTTTGGATTGAATTAATGTGTGCGTGTAATGCATCCATTTGGTTTAAAATCTATAAATTGGATGGATTTCTGTATATACTTGCATTTGATAAACTATTTATTGAAGGATGGTAAGATGGAAAAACATAAACGAGTAGGGAAGGTATGGGGTTGGAAAAAAAAAAAGAAAAAGATATCCTTGCGAGTTAGTTTTCTACAAAGAGCAAAATTGGAAAAAAGAAATAAATTAAATCTAGAAAATGAATGAAATATACTAGTTTTAAAATAATTTAAAAAAATCAATCAATAAAGGTAGAATAAAGTAAATAAAAGAAGTAAATTATCAAAACGAAATTAAAAAATATATATATAATAATAAAAATAAATAAAACAAATAAATAAATCTCTATAAAAAAAAGTTAATTGAGGGAATTATGGATAAAAAATGGAGTCAAGATGAATAATTAAGAAAGAATAAAAAAACTAATCAAAAATTTAATAAATACGTCCATTCGGTACTCAGGAGAGTTATTACTGAAATTACTGTTATGACTATTGTCACTACTTACTGTTTACTGATAGGAATCCTACTCTTAGATTGGGTAGATACTGAACTATTTACCATTTACTGATATAACTATAATTCTCCTTTCTTAGAGGTAGTGGTGTCTTCACTGCCTCCTTGGTATTGATTTAGGTGTCTGCATGCAATAGGGTTATAATTATTAAAATAATAAAATTTTATAGTAAAACTTCAATTATAGGTTAAAAATTACGTGTGTGTGCATTGGAGGATCGAGTACGGTACTGAGCGCCCTATTGATCTAACAGTGATAACTAAGATTATTGAATGATTGGTGAAAGTGCTGAAATTGGTATAAAATAAACTGTAACTTTATAAGCTGCATTTATTGGTTTGCAAAACATTGTTTGTATAAATCTATTACTCATAGTATTATTGAGTTATTAGAACTCACCCCAACCCAATTCCCAATATTATGATGAAGATATGCCTTTGAATGCCTGTTTGGATCTATTCCACAAGGATTGGGATAAGATGACTTTTGTATATTTTGAATACAGACAAAATAATTATCTTTTGTTAGTTAACTTAAACTAATATATATATCCACATAGTTAACTTGTGCTTTAGAATACTGAATGTATGTTTCTAAGGGATTGAATAGACCGCAGTAGTATATTTAAAAAAAAATTCTTTAATAGATAGATTTGACGTTGTTGCTCTCAGGCATCGTGACGTCACACTTATGTTTTTCATAGACTAGACAAAAAAATCAACCCTACACTTTTATTCTCTTCTCACATTATAATTATTCTTTAATAATTAGTTAATCCTCTTGATTGTTGCGAAGAAGAAATATCGTGAAAAGTTAGTTACCTTGTCTATTTATTTTATATTGTTACCATCATCGACTTATATTTTTATATTACACTATACTTTGAGTAAGATGTTAAAGGGTATTTCAGAATTTTTATTAACAATTAGATCATGTTTCTAAGGTTAATTACTAACCAATCTTTATATATTGGTATATAAATACTTGATTTAAAGTAGAGATATTGCATTAAAATAACTAATCACATTATTGTAAAGTATGATCGACATTTTTGTGTAATGTGGCTCCTTACATTAGGCGTGGTGATAAACTTATATCATTACCTCACTATCTTTTTCACTTTTAAAAAACTAAATGATGAATAAGTTCTTTAGCGCATGGATTAAAATTTAAAAGTTTACTTTAATATAATTGGCAACCATAGAATTAATTAAATCAATATTTTTAATTAATTATATATATATATTAAGATATTACATGAATATAATAAAATCGCGTCTCAAATAGCGAGGAATTATTCATTTATGTTCAAGATTTCAAAAAATAAAACCACTTTGCAAATACCCATGGATTCTTCATTTAAGTTCAAAGATTTAATAAATTGTAGTATAAAAATATGTACATTTTTCATGACTTATATAAAATATTGAACCATATTCTATTTATCCTCTCCTCACAATTCCGATGTTCTTCAATTAAACTCAGTCTTCTTAACTGGTGCACCAAAGAAGTATAGTGAAAAGTTGGTTTTCCAAAGCCTACTTAACCTCTAAAGTTATTTATTATAGCTTAAACTCAAAGTTACACATTAAACCTCCATTCATTTGAAGAACGAAAAAAAAAGAAACAATTTTTTTTCATTCTACTTAATCTTTAGGAACAAATATAAAATCTAGATGTTCCATGTTAATATTTTCTACAGTCTAAATCTCAGGTCACTAAGGTTTAAAGGAGTAATCTTTGGAGAAGGTCTGTACAAGTAAAATCTTACGGGTCCCATGACCATGTTGCACTCGTTTCACTCGGTAAGGCTTCCCTTATGTCATCCATACCAATATCCTTCTCCATTGTAGATGTGTTTTCCTTAGATGATATTTTTAATGATAAACTACTAACGATATGGATACATTTAAAATTATTACTACAACTGAATGACTTCAATTTCCTTCACACATCTCACTAGGAGCTTTGCTAGAAGAACGAACTTGATATATTTGTTTCTGATCCATACAAGATTAAGTTTAATAAGATGTCAGGTTGCAACTTTGATAAGCATGAAATAGAGCTGGTGAAGTTCTTTCTGAGGAAAACAATCAATTTAGGAATATGGTTCTTGTAACTCCTAAGAAAAATGCTCTTAAAATTGATCAAAATGTTTCGTATTATTATTGCAAGCTTTTCTATTCCTCGAGAGCATTGAGACAAGCTCGAGTATCTCTTTATGACCTTCCAACAATACTGATCATATGTTGCCTTAAATTTGACGTATAATTATACATTTATTATTTTTTAATGAACTAAGATAAATGAATCAAAATATGATTAGTTTAAGCAAATTAGATTGAATTACTAATGAGATATATTACTACAATATTATTCATCCCATAAAAAAAAGATTTTTTTAAAGAGCGATAAGATGTTATATAACATA